>JASEVX010000011.1:53490951-53601529 GCA_031761405.1 Serripes groenlandicus | reverse complement strand
TCTGTGTCTCTCTCTCTCTCTGCGTGTCTCTCTCTCTCTCTCTCTCTATATATATATATATATATCTCTCTCTCTCTCTCTCTATCTCTCTCTCTCTCTCTCTCTCTCTCTCTCTCTCTCTCTCTCTCTCTCTCTCTCTCTCTCTCTCTCTCTCTCTCTCTCACCCTTTCATTCTCTCCCTCTCCTCTGTACTCCTTTCCCCCTCTTTCCACGTAACATCATGAGTATTTAGTTTATAAATGATAATGTTATTTTCATGTAACTTTGAAATTTAACCAATTACCTTATTAAAAACGTTTATTAATTTACCCTTTCCCAATTCAAACAAAGTGTGCATCCAGAGCTACACGACTTCAAAAACTTGCTGGCATAAGAAATAGAAAATTCCGTAAATGAATATGCAGTTATTGAAAAGGAGTTGAAAACATTAATGCACAAGGAGAAATGGTTACCAATGTTTCAAAATATGTTTGCAAGTGGGACTGATTTTAGTAATGTGGTAAAAGTAAAATTGCCTAAAACGAGTAATATTTTTTCTATTCCGTACCATTGATTACATTTTACCACTCTGCCATGGATACAATTCAAGATAATTTCTCTTTTTTATAGCAGATGACACATCGACTATATTACGAGATACAATACAGTGTCCACTGTCTTTTAACATTAGCTTTTCATTCTTCTCTATACAGCTTTACACCGATAATATACTCATCATAAACTATAAACTAAAGCCAGTTAAAGTAGAGTTCTATGAAGAAACAAAGCTGAGAGAAATTTAGAGATTCTTAATCTATTAATTACTTAATTAACAGGATTTCTAAATTTCCACACGGTATATATCTTTTTCTACAGATACTATCAGGACAGACGTTTTCGGTTAACAGCAGACGATTTAAGATTTAGAAGATCTAATTTGGGGAGAATACTTAAATCCTTTTCGCACAATACAATAAAGGCAAGCAGTATGAATTTTTCGGATGGCTGACTTCAGCGTTCATTTTGCTATATATGTAAACAAATAACGATAGCCGAAATGTGTCGGCTTCGAATTTGCTATATGGTTGATATATTAATTTCTGATTATGTGTTATGACTCCTTTTGTCACAATGTAGTCAAAATTTATCTGCTAAAGATAGGTATGTATGTATAAAATAATTGAGAACAAAAAACCATTATCAAATACAGCAAATTGCCAATATAATCCCTTATATGTGTACACTATTTTCCCAGACGCGGGACGGTCGGAATAATCCCGTGGCGATACAAACACAAAACATGGTTAATTACACTTAAACAAACCATTAAATCACTACATATTATTAAACACAAACAGTTCACACTTGCCCAGACTGCTTTAATATATACAACCAAGTCCTTCTTAAACCCTTTATGTAACACGTATATGAGACACATAAATATTCGGTATATTTTATTCAAAAGGGAAAACACATACGGATGAAATGAATTTGAAACACAGTGAGAAACATTTCGGAAAATAATAAATTGATTGATATTAATTAAATATGACTATTTTCCCTTTTCCATTATGTTTACAATATGAGTTTCTTCATCTTTAGATATATCAAAAATCGGGAACATCGTGCGAAGGGTTATAATCAAACAATAATCGTTCTACTAATGACCACATAATAACACAAATAATACAGCACCACTCATTTCGTATGAAAACACGGTAATTAATGGATAATCAAACGAAGTAATGGTGTTTTTAATTGAATTTCACGCGAGTGATACTTCGGTTTGCCCCGAATTTGACTACTCAATCTTCTACATACATGTATATTAATACCCGCTCCGAGTTGGTAAATATCACATGCCAGGTATTGAGTACCGAATTGAACCAAAGCTTATTATATACCATATTCTAATACCTCATATACAAATCAAGGATATATAGATCACTTTTTGTGGAAGATTGCTGGTCAGCTGCGTTGATTGGAAGTAAGTATGACATAATTCGTCAAGAATTTTATGTTTATATAACCGACGGTATTTAAATTGGCTTATTTACAGAAAAAAATACAAAACGTGTGATATAGTTAGTGTTTTTATTCTCATTACAAGCTCTGGATAAATGAGTGAAACATGTAAATCTTTGACACAAGTCTGGAATGATAACCGACGAATGAGATGGTAATGTTAGTTTTAATGTAATAAGCAAAGACGCTGAACTTGTTTTTAAAAAATACTATTTCTTTTCTATTACAAATACGTTGAGTTTTGTTTTCGGATGTTTTAAAAGTGATAAATCTAACATATTCGCTAAAATAACACATGGACTAGGACAATATGCAATAATACTACACTATGTATACTTCTTGTTGCTTATTATATAAAAAGGGACGTACGGAAATTAGTAATTGATTTAACTATAATAATACCGTTTTAAAAATGTTTATTAATATACCCTTTCTAAATTCACACAAATTTGCACCAGAGCTACACGACTTCAAAAACTTGTTGCCAAAAGAAATAAAATTTCCGTAAATAAAAATACAGTTATTGAAAACATTATTGTAAAATGAACAATCGTTTATCTACAACCAATGTTTCAAAATATGTTTGCAAGAGGGACAGATTTAATAATGTGGTAAAAGTAAAAGTGCTTAAAACGAGTAATATTTTGCGTACTGATTACTTTCACCACTGTGACATGGAAACAATTCAAGATAAATATATTTTATCGCTCATTTTTTTGTTAAGCAGATGACACGTGGACTTTCTTTACGAGAAACAATACAGTGTCCATTGTTTTTTTAACATAAGCCTTTCATTCTACTTCATGCAATTTTACACCGATAATATACTTAGCATAAACTAAAGACAATTAAAGTAGAGTTCTTAGAAAAAACAAAGCTGAAAGAAATATATAAATTCTTAATTTATTAATTTCTTTATTAACACGATTTCTAAATTTCCAGACGATATATATCTTTTTCGACAGATACTATCAGAGCAGACATTTTCTTTTTAACAGCAGACGACTTTAGATTTAGAAGATCTAATTTCGGGGGAAATACTTGAATCCCTTCGCACATACAACAAATTGTAGGCAAACGACTTTGAAACGTAAAGGAAAAAGTATGGATTTTCGACATGCATGAAAGTATAGTTATTGAATAGAGATGGAAAACATTGTGGCTTGTTACAAGCAATATCTCACTTTCCAGGATGTTTTCTTCTTTCAAACATATAAGACTAGATAGTACATACAACTTAAGCATCTCACTGTGTACATTTTATTTTAAATATTTATTTAACAATGTTTGTTTCAGAGAAGATTTCTACAGAAGTTGGTTAAATCTCAATTCAAGCGTCGGATCGAACACACAAGGATGAGACCACCATTCATTCCAACCACGAGTTTAGCCGAAGATGTTTCCGACAGAATTCGATCACCTCCGTTATTGTACCGAGGAGGCAATTGTGATTGGCGGAATTTAACTTACGACAGCAGCATCCAGATATTGAATTTGGAAACAGAGGACACGTCTCAAAATGGACTCAGATTCCTTACCCGAACCAATAGAGACTCCAATCAAATTATGAGTTCAATATCGAAATATGACTCAGAAGTGATGTCATCTCATTTTCTACGAGATAATGCGAGATCACGCATTTTGAGTACGTCAGACATAGTAACAAGCACTTGGGACAATTTGAAAGATGCTAGACTGGTGTCCTATTTGAAGGAAGAAAACATGAGCAAAAGGTTCACTTATAATAAAACCCCGCCAGCTATTAAAGATGGAGGAGCATTTAAAACGGAAAACAGAAATCTGTGTTACAAGCCAGCGAAATTCTCGACGAAAAAGCATGTACAAGTAAACCCTTACAGTGACTGCGTACTCGACCTGTCTAGAAGTTCCAAATATGACGTTCATATTGCAAAACGAGACCGGAAAGATTGTGGTGTCACAAACACTCGGATATTGACTGCACCTTACGTCATCAAAGAACCACAGTTAGTGGAACCGCTGCACGAAACGAGACACGCAAGTAAACTTGGACCCATTAAAAGAGTTAAATTGAGCACGTTACAGAATGAATCAAGACCTAGGAGACAGGGAAAATATGGCCTCTCAAGAAATCACACTAGGAGAGCAGCATTGTCTTTGAGACCAGATGACAATCGCAAAGTAAGACAAACACCAGGCTTATCATCGACTCCATTAGCAGCAACATTCGTGGAAACTGCTTTCCCGATGTTAACAAACGGCTGCGGATCGCTGTCAAACTTTTTAATAGAAAACGAGACCATACCTTCTATCAATAGTGCTATTCCGGTCGCCGTTTCAAGTCAAACTAAAAGTGCTAAATGTGTGAAACAAGTTAAAACTCGGACACCTTCACTGCGATCAACTAAATCAAGGTCAATCGCTACATCGAATCTAAGATATTTCAAGTGTAAACGGACGCTCGCCTTCAATGGATCATTTGAAAATAATACAAAGCAAATATCAAACTCTAAAAACATACGTGATGAATTCAGAGAATACGAAACCGTGCTTAATTTGTGTACTAGAAAACCCCGTTTAGGTTTTGCAATCAAGATAGACAAAAAACAAGTTATTTTAAATAATGACTCCATTGCGGATATGAAACTCGCCATTTCGAATACCAAAACTCGTTTGAATATCAAAACAAATGGCACAATCAACATGCTGTCGAAGACAATAAAGATGAATTCACAATATGCAGAGAGTCCACGAAGAAAAAATAGTTCCCCATTCAACAAGAAACGTCCAATGCACACAATTTCCACCGATTTCCCGTTCCGAACTGTATTTGAATCACAGGTATGATATGCTGCATAGTTTAAGTTGTCTTTGTGAGCCTTTGCGACCAGTGTAGATCTGTGCATCCGTTTGATATGACTTCGGATAAAACATAATCGGTTGAAGATCAGATCACACGTATATGGAGACTGATTTGTTCATGTACTTGTCATAAATAAGCCAATGCTGGTTTTCCAGAAGCACGATTTCCAGAAGCACGACTCGTATCGTCTGTGTGTCTGGAAATATGAAACACATGCAAAACAGACGACTGTGTGCACATCGAATCTCTCTATCAATAAATGAATACTTATTTACAAAAGTTGAAAACGTTTTGGGAAATGGAGATATTGCTCGTAATGAGTAATTTCTTAGTAAATAGTTGTCCTAAACTTTTCAAAAATTGTCTGGTGTAAATGCGTCTCAATGTGGGAAAGGGTTAAGTAACCTTGCTAAGGGTGAACTAATAAATCGGTATTTGTGACAAGTGTTGATACAGACCTGTCTGCTTATTCTTGCTATCTGATTCAAGTGTTTACAATATGACAGTGTATATCAAGATCCGACTCCGCGGAAGCGCACATTGATATGGTTATACACTGAATGTCGTTGGTTTTCTTTCAGCATATTCCACATGTTTTATACAACAAAGACACGGATGGATGGGATGCCACGTGCATTCGATTGAGAATAATTAATGCTACAGTTTGATCTAAATGTTATTATTGGACCTAAAGACTAGTGCTCTTAACCCTTTCCAACATATAGACACATTTTGATGCATCTGTAGCACTCGACCTTTTAGAACAGCTGCGGAAAAAGGAGAAATTCCTCATAATAAACAATTTCTCCTTTTGCCACAATGTGTTCAACTTTATTCAATACTTATACTTTTACACAAATAAATATTCCTTAAATCGTGTCTGGACGTTTCAAAGTCGTCTGCTTCAGTTGTTTTGTATAGTGTAAAGGGTTAAATCATAAAAAGCTACCGTAAAATGCGTAACTATGTGTTTTATAAGTGATGAGGAATGCATTTTCATCATAAGTTGTTATTTTATAGACTGTATGTCCTATCAACATTGTTATCGTTATTGATTTATAAATTCTACTTTCTATTGTAAATACAAATTATAATATGCTTCTTTAACATTTGTTAGACAACATAATTGGAAAAGAAATAAAAAAAACCATAATATATTAAACTTTGCCTTATTATTTTATATTCTTAGCGTTGAAGTTATCCCGCTTAATTAATACAACTGGCATCAGTACCCCTGATTGTGGTAAATACACAGTCATTTTTCCAATTTCTAATTTTCTGTATAAGTAATCCTGCAAGACCACCTGTGAACAAAGACTATATCAATGTCTTCCAATTGGTGGTTTTTATACAACGATCCGATTGTACATGGCGTTGGGTTAGGGCTAAATAATGGTAGCAAAGCCTATCTATCAGATTGGTATATGGCTGTGGTCAAGGGTTAAATAATGGTAACGAAGCATGTATATCTGCGTGGTACCTGTCTGACGGCAAGAGTTAAATAATGTAGCGATGCCTGTATATCTGCCTGGTACCTGGCTGTAGGCATGGGTTTGTACATGGTAGCATTACCTGTCTATCTGCCTGATACCAGGCTTGGGGACAAAGTTTAAATAATAGTTGCGATGCTTGTCTATCTACCTAATACCTTGCTGTAGGCATGTGTTAGATAATGGTGAGGAATCCTGTTTATCTGCCTGGTACCTGGCTGTGGACATGGGTTAAATAATGGTAGCAAAGCCTGTCTTTCTGCCTGGTACCTGGCTGTCGGCACGGGTTAGAACATGGTAGCGAAGCCTTTCTATCTTCCTGGTACCTGGCTGTGGACATGGGTAAGATAATGTTAGAGATGCTTGTCTATCTATCTTATACCTTGGTAATTGTAGCGATGATTGTCTATATACCTGGTACTTGTCTGTCGGCAAGGATTAAAGAATGGTAGCAAAGCCTGTCTATCTGCCTGGTACCTGGCTATGGGCATGGATTAGATAATGGTAGGAAAGCCTGTTTATCTGTCTGGTACCTGGCTGTCGACATGGGTTAAATAATGGTAGGGAAGCCTGTCCATCTGCCTGGTACCTGAATGTGGACATGGGTTTGATAATGGTAGCGATGCTTGTCTATCTACCTAATACCTTGCTGTAGGCATGTGTTAGATAATGGCAGCAAAGCCTGTCTATCTTCATTGTACCTGGCTGTGGACATGGGTTAAATAATGGTAGGGAAACCTGTCTCTCTGCCTGGTACCTGGCTGTTGGCACGGGTTAAATAATGGTAGCAAAGCCTGTATGTCTGCCTGGTACCTGGCTTTAGGCATGTGTTAGATAATGGTAGCGATGATTGTCTATCTACCTGGTACATAGCGGTGGGCATTAGTTAGATAATGGTAACGAAGCCTGTCTATCTGTCTGGTACCTGTCTGTCGGCATGTAAGAAAGGGGGGTTAAATTGATTGTAGCGAAGCCTCATTACCTGTCTGGTACCTGGCTGTGGGAAAGGGTTAAATGATAGTTGCGAAGCCTGTCTATCTGCCGTACCTGGCAGTGGACATGGGATAAATAATGGTAGCGAATCCTATTTATTTACCTGGTACCTGGCTTGGGGCATGTGTTAAATAATGGTAGCGAAGCCTGTTTCTTTACCTGGTACCTGTCTAGGAACATTGGTTAAATAATGATAGCGAAGCCTGTCTCTTTACCTGGCACCTGGCTATGAGCAGTAGTTAAATAATGGTAGCGAAGCCTGTCTTTCTGCCTGGTACTGGGCTTGGGACAAATGTGTAATAATGGTAGCGAAGCCTGTCGTTCTGCCTAGTACCTGGCTGTTGGCATGGGTTAACTAATGGTAGCGAAGCCTGTCTTTCTGCCTGGTACTTGACTGTGGGCTTGGGTTAAATAATGGTATCTTAGCCTGTCTTTCTGCCTGTTACTTGACTGTGTGCGTAGGTAAAATAATGGTAGCGAAGCCTGACTATCAGACTTGTACCTGGCTGTTGGCATGAGTTAACTAATGGTAGCGAAGCCTGTCTATCTGCCTGCAACCTGGCTATGGGTATGGGTTAAACAATATAAGCAAAGCCTGTCTATTTGCCTGGTACCTGGATGTTGGCATTGGTTATATAATGGTAGCAAATCCTGTGTATCTGGTAGGTAGCTGTATGTGGGCATGTGTTTAATACTAGTAGCGAAGCCTGTCTATCTGCCAGGTATCTGACTGTGGGCATGTGTTTAATAATATTAGCGAAGCCTTTCTATCTGGAAGGTACAAATCTGTGGACATGGGTTAGATAATGGTAACGGAACTTGGATATCTGCCTGGTACCTGGTTGTGGGCATGGGTTTAATAATGGTAGCATGGTCTGTCTATCTGCCTGGTACCTGGCTGTCGGTATGGGTTAAACAATTGAAGCAAAGCCTGTCTATCTTCTTGGTACCTGGATATTTGCATGGGTTATATAATGGTAGCGAATCCTGCGTATATGTCAGGTTCCTGTCTGTGGGCATGTGTTTGATAATATTATCGAAGCCTGTCTTTCTGCCTGGTACCTGGTTGTTGGCATGGGTGAACTAGGCATTGTACCTGGCTTTTGATGATGGTTAAATAATGGTAGCGATGCCTGTCTATCTGCCAGGTACCTGTCTGTGGGCATAGGTTAGATAATGGTAACGAAACGTGTCTATCTTCCTGGTACCTGATTGTTGGCATGGGTTAAATAATGGTATCATTGTCTGTCTTCTCTGTCTGGTACCTGGTTGTGGGTATGGGTTAAACAATTGAAGCAAAGCCTGTATATCTTCCTGGTACCTGGATGTTGGCATGGGTTATATAATGGTAGCGAATCCTGCGTATCTGTCAGGTTCCTGTCTGTGGGCATGTGTTTAATACTAGTAGCGAAGCCTGTCTATCTGCCAGGTACCTGTCTGTGGACATGGGTTAGATACTGGTAACGAAATTTGTCTATCTGCCTGGTACCTGGTTGTGGACATGGGTTAAATAATGGTAGTGAAGCCTGTCTATCTACCTGGTAACTGGTCAAAAATAATATGATTCTGGAAGTAAAATGTGTTTATTAAAAATCTGTCACAAATGAATTTTAAGTAGGTGTGATACTATTACAAACAAGCGCATAATATGGAACGCCTTTACTGTCTTACTATGTTGTATTGTATTATACGCAGTACATTTTCATGTATACGAGGTACATATTTCATTTTACGTGGTACATTTTGCATGATATATATAGTGGTAATTTAATAATATGAAGTGCATAAGTATGAAGATACAGTAGAATAACCATTATATAGGGTGCAAACAACGTCATATGCAATACAAACAACATTATATGCAGTCTATTCTTCAAAACGTGTGGTAGTACTTTGATTATATGCGGTGGTTTAAACTTTATACGCGGTGCATTAACATTGGTGATGATCATACTTTCCGGCATTCTCCGGCATTCTCCGGAATTATTTCCGGAAATTACCGAGCATGACAGATAGGCCGTCTAATCCATTTTAAAAAGGCCTTGTGGAACAATCTTTATTAAAAGTGTACACATTTTCTAAATAGACGAGATGCAGAATGTCGTCTATGCAGACGATCTCTTATTCCTGAAGGCAACTCTTGAAATCATTATGGTCAAAGGATAAATTGCTCATCTTGAGAAATTCCTCCATTTGTCACAATGCGTTCAACCAACCCCTCTTCAATAATTATACTTTCATTTATTAAGGTTTTCTATAGTTTTGCCATAAAGTCATCTGATGCATACTTGTTGTATTACGGAAAATATTTAAAAATGTGTTTAGGTTACCACTTTATGGTAATGTTTCCTCATAAAAACAACTTTAAATTCCTCAGCAGCTCCTGGAAATAAGAGAAATAACTTGAAAAGTGATTTACATGATATATTTGATTTTGTCTTTGGGAAAAGGCATAACTTTGTTTTTTTCTGAACATTGTAGGTTCAAATCAGCCTGCATATTTGCTCTGCTTATCATAATCGTCACAAGTTGACTGAAGCTTTTAATAAGCATATGTAAGTACATGTACTAATCTACTCATATAACATAAGCATTCGAGAGGTCATATATTATTAGACTAGTAATATTCAGACTTTAGATTTTAGATTTTGATCAGACTGCAAAATCATGCCGAATGAACAGACCAATCTCGTCTAGAGCAGATTTCAGTGCAGACGACGACATTTCTGCCCCTCGTGTATTCAGAACATGTGTACACATCTATTTATAAATTATTCAAGCGCTTTTTTTTAAATTGAGTAAACGGTGTAAATGTTAATATCTATCTGTCTGACTCGGTATTTTCCGGATAAATAATTACGGAGAATGCCGGAAAGTATGATCATCCTAATGAAAAATGTACCGCATATAAAGCTGTTTACACCATGTATACATTAGTATGGACCGAACATATTGCCAAATGCATTACGTACTATGATCTTTTATGTACACATACATAATAATTCACCAGGTATAAAGATACGTGCAGGCACTTCATATATTAAAACATACATCGCATATATTGACCAACATACAACGTATACATGTAAAACTACTGCATACACAAACAAATACACCACATATAATGTCATTTGTACTGCATAGTATATAGTTTGTATTGCACATAACGTTGTTTGTACAACGTATAATGGTTATTCTACTGTTTAAACACTCTTTTGCACTGCATATTATTCAATAATCACCACACATAATAGAAAATGCACTGCATATCATGAATAATGTACCACGTCAAATGAAATATGTACCTCATATACGTGAAAATGTACTGCATATAATACAATACAACATACTAAGACAGTAAAGGCGTTCCATAGCTTTACCTTTACAACACATTCGCTGCAGATGAAATAAAAATATATACTTTTATGCAAACATGTGGAATGTATATATAAAAGAAAAAGCATTATTATTGAATAGAGTTAAAACAGGGTTGATGTTAAAATTTCTGGTTAAGAGTGATGTCGCCTTTCGCCAAATCCGCAGTGGTCGAGTAGTTAGCGTCGGGGATTTGAAACCGGGTGTCCCGGGTTCGATCCCCAGTCGCTGCAATACGGTCATGGTGGAGTGCCCTTGGGCAAGACACGTTTTCTAGCCTAGTATTGGTTTGTTTACACAGGGATCATGAATAAGTGAACTGTCGCTGTGATATAACTGAACTTATGTTTAAAACGGCGTAAAACCCCAATAAAACAAAGAAATCCTTTTGCCAAAATGTAGTTAAAATTCATCTATTACTGATTGGATTGGTATGTTTGCGAAAAATATTGGGGGGAAAAACCCCAATTACAACAAAAAATACAGAAAAATGCCAAAATACAATACAATACAAATATGTTATTGCGTTAAACAAACAATATGCTTATAGCAAAGAAAACAAACAAAGACATGGATTTTTTACAAAAGAACATACATATATTCAACAACGTAGAAAATTATGTGGGAAACTTGACTCCTTTCAAATTAGCATAGTGTCTGAATTGTTATATATTTTTAGCAATAATAATAGACTTATGGCAGAGTAAGTTTGTGATTTTTTGTAACGATGACTAAGTATAGTAATATCGTTTAATATCTTTAGTTCTAAGATCCAATTATTTTGAACAAATTGGTAGGAAATGATATTCATTTTCAATTTGGTTATTTGAGCTATTTGGACAAATTTCGCGGTAAATCTAAATGACGACCTCGTTCTATTGCCAATTCATTAGAGGATATTCTAAATTGAGTGAATTCTATTCTAAAACAACAGTCTGTAATGTTGGCTAGGTCACTTTCGAATTTGAAGTCGTATTTAAATAAGCAATACGTTTCTAAACGATTCGATAATGGAGTTCCAATTTTGATAGTAAATATCCAAAAGTCGCTGTTTGATAATTTCATAATTAACTGTTACATTAAACTGGTTATGCCAGATACAAGCAAGACCACATTCATCGAGAATTTGTTTTATGTTAAATGCCCAATTATTTTGTGTGCAATACTAATAGTTTTCTAAACTTAATTTCATAACCATTTAACTTTTGAATAAAATTGAATTTTCATTTTGATTGAATATATTTAACCAATATTTAATAGTTATATTTTTTCTATGTACTGACATAGGGATACTTCCCTATTCTCCGTATAGACTGTCTAGATTGGAAGGGTGACGTACACACATAATTTTTCTACAAACCTTTGAGTGTAAGAATTCGACATCGTGCGCGGGTTATGACCCCAAATGTTGGCCGCGTAGTAGAACTGGTGATACCAGAGAATCAAATAGTTTTAACTCGTGTGATATAGGTAAATTTATTTGGTTATTGACCATAAACGAATTATATAATGAAAATGCTGCATGCTGAGCTATACGACGTTTTGTGTGATTCCAATTACCGTTTTTAAAAAGTACGCCAATATATTTAAATGAACTGACACATTCTACTTGCGAGTTATACAAGAAACAATTGTAGTACGTATCCCGCCCATTTTCAAATATCATGGTTTAAGTCTTGTGTGCATAAAGACTTAAATGCCATTCACTACAATAATGTTCTATGTCGTTTAAGATAGATTGTAGATATTTTGGATCCTGCGAGAATACAACAGCGTCATCAGTAAAAAGTAACAGAAATCAGCGTTTGCTAGTTTTCGGACGAGTTCATTTACATTCCAGAAAATAATCAATTTGTTCTTCATGACACCTTTATTTATTTGGATTTGGGTTCTGTCGTGGTTTGTACACATAACCGTTAGTATAGAGTTTATCACTGATGAAATTCACCTTGTTACCCTTGCTCTTCTCTGAGTGCATCATGGGATACAATTCTTTGCGAGAATCTCCCCACTCTTTGGGAAGCTGTACGCCAACACCATACTGATTTTGGCTGAGTGTATCTTTCTTTTGGAAATGCATTTTTTTTCGAATCTTTCCTCTTTTGTGGTAGTAATATAATTCCCAACAAGTGTTCAATATTTCTCAGACACGGGACGTGGCGATACAAACACAAATCATTGTTAATTACACTAAAACAAACACGTTAATCACTACATACAATTAAACACAAACAGTTCACTCTGCTTCAATATATGCAATCAAAACATAGTTAAACCCTTGATTTAACACATTTATGAGACACTTAAATATTCGATATCTTTTAGGGAAAAGAGAAAAAAACATACGGATCAATTGAATTTTGAAATAATCTAGACACAGTGAGAAACAACTCGGAAAATGATTAAATTAACTGATATTAGTTAAATATGACTATTTTCGTTTCAATTTTAAAAGACTTTCTTCCTCGTTTAATATACCAAAAATCGGGAACTTCGGGTAAAGGGTTATAATCAAACAATCGTCCTACTTATGACCACAGCACGACTCGTTTCGTATGAAAACACGGTATTTAATGGATAATCAAATGAAGTAATGGTGTTTTTAATTGTACTTGACGCGAGTAATGCTTCGGTTTGTCGCGAATTCGACTAAACGTAGACTACTCAATCTTCTACATATATTAATACCCGCACCGAGTTGGTAAATATCACATGCCAGGTATTGAGTACCGAGTTAAAACAAAAGTTTATTATATACCATATTCTTATACCTATAAACGAATCAAGGATTTACATATCCCGCATTTTGTAGAAAATTGCTGGTCAGCTGCGTTGATTGGAAGTAAGTATGATATAATTCGATGAGCATTTTATGGTTAGATAACCGAGGGTAGCACAATTGTCATTTAACAGAAAAGAATACAAAACGTGTGATATAGTGTTTGAATTCTTATTACAAGCTCTGGGTAAATGAGTGAAACATGTAAAGCTTTGACACAAGTCTGGAATGATAACCGACGAATGATATGGTAATGTTAGTATAATTGTAATAAGCAAAGACGCTGAACTTGTCTTAAAAAAATACTATTTCTTTTCCATTAGCAAATACGAAGAGATTTGTTTCCGGATGTTTTAAAAGCGATAAATCTAACATATTCGCTATAATAAACACATGGACTAGGACAATGTGCTATAGTTCTACATTATGTTTACCTTTTGTTGCTTATTATATCAAAAGGGATGTACGGAAATTGGTAATTGATTTAACAACAAATATAATGTTGTTTAAGTTTATTGATTGTTTGAGCTGTGCTGTGAAGATTCGCAGCAGGGCTCAATTATCAGTATACTCAACTATTATCACTAAGATTTGAATTGAATTATTATCATTTTGACTTGAATATATATATATGTTATACTATTGATATTACTAGCTTTAACATACTGCTGAAATTATGTCACGTTGATATCTAAACTGTATATACACTTATGATGTAACAAGAAACATGTACGTTTACGTTACTAAATAAAGAATTTGAATCTTATAATAATATCTTTTTAAAAAGGTTTATTAATTTACCATTTCCCAATTCAAACAAATTTGCACCAGAGCTATAAGACTTCAAAAACCTTGTTGGCAAAAGAAATAGAAAATTCCGTTGATGAAAATGCAGTTATTGAAAAGTGTTGAACATATTATTGCAAAAGGAGAAATTGTTCATCGGCTACCAATTTTTCAAAATATGTTTGGAAGTGTAAAAAAAAAAAATAATGTGGTAAAAGTAAAATTGCTTGAAACGAGTAATACAGTGTCCATTGCTTTTTAACATCAGTTTTTCTTTCGTCTGCATGCAACTTTACACCGATACTATACTTAGCATAAACTTCAAACTAAAGACGGTTAAAGTAGAGTTCTTAGAAGAAACAAAGCTGAGAGAAATATGTGAATTTTTAATTTCTTAATTAACACGATTTCTAAATTTCCAGAAGGTATATATTTTTTTCTACAGATACTATCAGAGCAGACATTTTCGCTTAACAGCAGACGACTTTAGATTTAGAAGGTAAAATTTGGGGGAAATACTTGAATACTTTTTTCATACATACAACAAATTCACAACAGACGACTTTGGAACATGGAGGCAAAAGTATGGATTTTTGCTATGCACGAAATAATACTTATTGAATAGAGATGGAAACATTGTTGCAAAAATAGAGATTGCTTGTTACTTACAAGCAATATCTCTATTTTTCAGGATGTCTTCTTATTGCAAACCTTTACATATAAGACTGGGTAGTACATACAACTTAAGCATCTCATTGTGTACATTTTATTTTAAATCTTTCTTTATCAATGTTTGTTTCAGAGGAGATTTCTACAGAAGTTGGTTAAATCTCAATTCAAGCGTCGGATCAAACACACAAGGATGAGACCACCATTCATTCCAACCAAGAGTTTAGCCGAAGACGTTTCCGACATATTCCGGTCACCTTCGTCATTGGACCAAGGAGGCATTTGTGATTGGCGGAATTTAACTTACGACAGCAGCATCCATATATTGAATCTGGAAACAGACGACACGTCTCAAAATGGACTCAGATTCCTTTCCCGAACCAATAGAGACACCAATCAAAATATGATTTCAATATCGGAATATGACTTAGAAGCGATGTCATCTCATTTTCTACAAAATAATGCGAGATCACGCATTTTGACGAACTTCACCGGAAACATCAGTACGTCAGACATATTGACAAACACTTGGGACAATTTGATAGATGCTAGACAGGTGTCCTATTTGAAGGAAGTAAACATGATCAAAAGATTCACTTATAATAAAACCCCGCCAGCTATTAAAGATGGAGGGGCATTGAAAACGGATTACAGAAAGTTGTGTTACAAGCAAGCGAAATTTTCGATGAAAAAGCATGTACAAGTAAACTCTTACATTGACTGCGTACTCGACCTGTCTAGAAGTTCCAAATTTCCCAGAGAACAGACCGGAAATGACGTTCATATTGCAAACCGAGACCGGAAAGATTGTGGTGTCACAAACACTCAGACATTGACTGCACCGTACGTCATCAAAGAACCAAAGTTAGTGGAACCGCTGCACGAAACGAGACATGCAAGTAAACTTGGACCCGTTAAAAGAGTTAAATTGAGCACGTTTCAGAATGAATCGAGACCTAGGAGACAGGGAAAATATGGCCTCTCAAGAAATCAAATTAGGAGAGCAGTCTTGTCTCTGACACCCGATAACAATCGCAAAGTAAGACAAACACCAGGCTTATCATCGATTCCATTAGCAGCAACATTCGTGGAAACTGCTTTCCCGATGTTAATAAACGGCTGCGGATCGCTGTCAAACTTTCTAATAGAAAACGAGACCATACCTTCTATCAATAGTGCTACATCGGTCGCCGTGTCAAGTCAAACTAAAAGTGCTAAATGTGTGGAACTGGAACAAGTTTGCACTCGGACACCTTCACTGCTTTCAACTAAATTAAGGTCAATCGCTACATCGAATCTAAGATATTTCCAGTGTAAACGGATGCTCGACTTCAATGGATCATTTGAAAATAATACAAAGCAAATATCAAACTCTGAAAACATATGTGATGAATTTAGAGAATACGAAACCGTGCTTAATTTGTGTACTAGAAAACCCCGTTTAGGTCTTGCAATAAAGAAAGACAAAAAACAAGTTATTTTAAATAATGTCTCCATTACGGATATTAAACACGCCATTTCGAATCCCAAAAAGCGTTTGAATATCAAAACAAATGGCACAATCAACCTGCTGTCGAAGACAATAAAGATGAATTCACACACTACAAAAAGTCCACGAAGAAAAAATAGTTCCACATGTAACAAGAAACGGCGAATGCAGACAATTTCCCGCGATTTTGAATCACATGTATGATTGACGGCAGAATATAAGTTGCACGTGTGAGCATATGCGACCAGTGTAGATCTGTGCATCCGTTTGATATGACTTCGGATAAAACATTATCGATTAAAGATCAGATTACACGCATATGCAGACTGATTCTTTTCAGCACTTGTCATAAATAAGCCAATGCTGGTTTTCCCAGAAGCATGACTCGTATCGTCTGTGTGTGTGACAAATAACAAACACATGCAATGCGTGATGAATTATGGTTTAACCCTTTCTCACATTCACACATCTGATACACGTCGAATCTCTTTATAAATAAATAAACTTATTTACAAAAGTTGAAAATGTGAGCAATTTCTTGGTAAATAGTTGGCCTCAACTTTTCAAAATCTGTCCGCTATAAATGCGTCTACATGTGGGAAAGGGTTAAGTAACCTTGCTAAGGTTAAACTAATCAATGGGTATTTGTGATCAGTGTTGATACAGATCTGTGTGCTTATTCTTGCTATCTGATTCAAGTGTAAACAGTCTGACATTCAGTGTAGATCTAGATCCTACTGTGCGGACGCGCACGTTGATATGGTTATACACTGAATGTCGTTGGTTTTCCTTGATCATATTCACATGTTTTGTAAAACAAAGACGCAGATGGATGGGGTGCCACGTGCATTCGATTGAAAATAATTAATGCTACAGTTTGATTTAAATGTTAATATGGGAACTAAAGACTAGTGCTCTTAACCCTTTCCCACATATAGACACATTTGGATGGATCTGTAGCAGACAACTTTTGAAAACAGTTGGGGAAAAAGGAGAAATTCCTCATAATGAACAATTTCTCCTTTTGACACAATGTGTTCAACTTTTTTCAATAGTTATACTTTCACACAAAGAAATATTCCTTAAATGGTGTCTGGACGTTTTCAAAGTCGTCTGCTTCAGATGTTTTGTATATTATCAAGGGTTAACACATAAAAAGCTACCGTGAAACGCGTAACTATGTGTTTTATAAGTAATGAGGAATGCATTTTCATCATAAGTTGTTATTTTATAGACTGTATAGACCTATCAACATTGTTATCGTTATTGATTTATAAATTCTACTTTCTATTGTAAAGAAAAACTATAACATGCTTCTTTAACATTTGTTAGACAACATAATTGGAAAAGAAATATAAAAACATAATATATTAAACTTTGCCTCATTATTTTATATTCTTAGCGTTGAAGTTATCCCACTTAATTAATGCAACTGGCATGCCCTGATTGTGATAAATACTTGCAAACATGTGCTCAAGAACAAATTGTGTTTGAAATTCCCTGTATTCAATGGCCGCACAGTCAGTTTCCCTATTTCTAGTTTTCTGTATAAGTAATCCTGCAATTAAAGCCCACATGTGAACAAAGACTATAGCAATGTCTTCTAATTGGTGGTTTTTATACAACGATCCGATTGTACATGGCGTTGGGTTAGGGCTAATTAATGGTAGCGAAGCCTATCTATCAGACTGGTATCTGGCTGTGGGCAAGGGTTAAATAATGGTAACGAAGCATGTCTATCTGCGTGGTACCTGTCTGTCGGCAAGGGTTAAATAATGGTAGCGATGCCTGTATATCTGTCTTGTACCTGGCTGTCGGCAAGGGTTAAACAATGGTAGCGAAGCCTGCTTTTCTGCCTGGTACCTGGCTGTTGGCATGGGTTTGTACATGGTAGCATTACCCGTCTATCTGCCTGATACCAGGCTTGGGGACAAGGTTTAAATAATAGTTGCGATGCTTGTCTATCAACCTAATACCTTGTTTTGGGCATGTGTTAGATAATGGTGATGAATCCTGTTTATCTGCCTGGTACCTGGCTGTGGACATGGGTTAAATAATGGTAGCGAAGCCTGTCTTTCTGCCTGGTACCTGGCTGTCGGCATAGGCTAGAACATGTTAGCGAAGCCTCTCTATCTACCTGGTACCTGTCTGTGGACATGGGTAAGACAATGTTAGAGATGCTTGTCTATCTATCTAATACCTTGCTGTAGGCATGTGTTATATAATGGTAGCGATGATTGTCTATATACCTGGTACTTGTCTGTCGGAAAGGATTAAAGAATAGTAGCGAAGCCTGTCTCTCTGCCTGGTACCTGGTTATGGGCATGGGTTAGATAATGGTAGGAACGCCTGTTTATCTGTCTGGTACCTGGCTGTCTTCATGGGTTAAATAATGGTAGGGAAGCCTGTCCATCTGCCTGGTACCTGAATGTGGACATGGGTTTGATAATGGTAGCGATGATTGTCTATCTACCTAATACCTTGCTGTAGGCATGTGTTAGATAATCTGCCTTGTACCTGGCTATGGACATGGGTTAAATAATGGTAGGGAAGCCTGTCCTTCTGCCTGGTACTTGGCTGTTGGCACGGGTTGAATAATGGTAGCGAAGCCTGTCTATCTGTCTGGTATCTGGCTTTAGGCATGTGTTAGCTAATGATTGTCTATCTACCTGGTACATGTACCTAGCGGTGGGCATTAGTTAGATAATGGTCTATCTGCCTGGTACCTGTCTGTCGGCATGTGTTAGATAGTGGTAGCGAATGCTGTCTATCTGCCTGGTACCTGGCTGTGGACATAATGTTATATAATGGTAGCGATGCTTGTCTATCTACCTGGTACATGGCTGAAAGAAAGGAGGGTTAAATTGATTATAGCGAAGCCTCATTATCTGTCTGGTACCTGGCTGTGGGAAAGGGTTAAATGATAGTTGCAAAGCCTGTCTATCTGCCGTACCTGGCAGTGGACATGGGTTAAATAATGATAGCGAAGCCTATTTATTTACCTGGTACCTGGCTTAGGGCATGTGTTAAATAATGGTAGCGAATCGAAGCCTGTCTCTTTACCTGGTACCTGGCTAGGGACATTGGTTAAATAATGGTAGAGAAGCCTGTCTTTCTGCCTGGTACTTGACTGTGGGCATGGGTTAAATAATGGTAGCGAAGCCTGTCTTTCTGCCTGTTACTTGACTGTGGGCGTAGGTTAAATACTGGTAGTGAAGCCTGACTATCAGACTAGTACCTGGCTGTTGGCATGGGTTAACTAATGGTAGCGAAGCCTGTCTATCTGCCTGGTACATGGCTGTTGGTATGGGTTAAACAATTTAAGCAAAGTCTGTCTATCGTCCTGGTACCTGGATGTTGGCATGGGTTATATAATGGTAGCGAATCCTGTCTATCTGCCTGGTACCTGGCTGTTGGTATGGGTTAAACAATTTAAGCAAAGTCTGTCTATCGTCCTGGTACCTGGATGTTGGCATGGGTTAACTAATGGTAGCGAAGCCTGTCTATCTACCTGGTACCTGGCTGTGGATATGGGTTAAACAATTTAAGCAAAGTCTGTCTATCGTCCTGGTACCTGGATGTTGGCATGGGTTATATAATTGTAGCGAATCCTGTGTTTCTGGTAGGTAAAGCTGTAACTTTCTGTAGAAATCTCCTCTGAAACAAACATTGTTAATGCTTAAGTTGTATTTATTACCCAGTCTCGTATGTAAATGTTTGCAATGCAAAGACATCTCGGAAAAAAGAGAAATGTCTTGTAACAAGCAATCTCTCCGTTTGCCACAATGTTTACACATCTCTTTTCAATAACTATACTTTCGTGAATGACGAAAATCCATACTGCTGCTTATATGTTTTAATTGTCGTCTGCTATCAATGTGTGGTATGTGCGAAAAGGTTTAAGTATTTATTCCCAAATTAGATCTCTTAAATCTAAAGTCGTTACTTTGAAGTTATGCTGATTGATGTAAAATAGCATGAAGAAGAAGAAAGGCTAATGTAAAAAAATAATGGACAATGTATCTCGTAAAATAGTTTGTCGTCTGCTTAACAAAAATATAAGATGTAAACTATGAATATCTTGAAATGTTACCAGGGCACAGTGGTAAAATCAATTGGAACGGAAAATGAAAATATTACTTGGTTTTAGCAATTTTACTTTTACCACATGCAAACATATTTCCAAACATATCAGCAATTATCAATAATTGCTTTTTCAATTTATTTTGCCAACAACTTTTAGAAGTCGTCCTCTTGTGCAAATGTGCTTGAAGTTGGAAATAAACGCTAAACGTGTATCAAAATAGTTAGACCAGTTATTAATATAGTAAAATCAATTACCAATTTCCGTACGTCCCTTTTGATATAATAAGCAACAAGAAGTAAACGTAATGTAGTATCATAACACTTGTAATCACATTTAAATCATCCAGAAACAAAGCTCAGCGTTTTTGCTAATAGAACAGAAATAGTATTTCTTTAAAACAAGTTCAGCGTCTTTGCTTATTACAATAATACTAACATCACCATCTCATTCGTCGGTTATCATTCCAGACTTGCGTCAACAATTTACATTTTCACTCACTTACGCAGAACTGGTTATAAGCATTAAAACACTACATCACATGTTTTGCATTCTTTTCTGTAAAATGACTAAGACAATTTTGCTACCCTCTGTTATATAGAAATAAAATGCTTGTCGAATTATATCATAATCATGTCTGGGAAAATATTGAACACATGTTGGGAATTATATTGGCATTTTGCTGTATTTGTTATTGTTATTGGTTTGTTCCGCCAATATTTTTCGCAAACATACCAATCAGAAGTATATAAATTTGTGACACATTTTTAGCTTTTTACTGAACACATGTTTTTACAGAATCATATGCTTTTTGCCCAAGTACCAGGAAGATAGACATTATTTAACCCTTGCCCACAGCCAAGTTCCATTAACAAATTAACGGGATTAAATGGTTTGTTTAAGTGTAATTTACCATGTTTCGTGTTTGTATCACCACGTCTCGTGTCTGGGAAAATATTGAAAACATGTTGGCAAATTATATTGGCATTTTGGTGTATTTGGAATTGTTATTGTTTTTTTTTCGCATACATACCAATCAGTAGTAGATGAATTTAACTACATTTGGCAAAATGAGACATAACTCATAATCAGAAATTGGTACATCAATCATGTTTTAAACACTATTCAATAATAGTTTTTTCATGTCATCTGCAGCGAATTTGTTGTAAAAGTAAAGTGCCTGTATGTTACAGGGACGTAGACAAGATCTTATCTACGTTCCTTTTGGTAATAGTATCAAAACTACTGAAGATACCTTTGTGATACAATTTTACTGCACACATTTTGCTCACGGAATCATATACTTTGTGTCCAAGTACCAGGCAGATAGACAGGCTTTGCTACCATTATGTAACCCATGCCCTCAGCCAGGTACCAGGACAACTAATATTTAGTTGTTCCAGCCCACAGCTAGGTACCAGGTAGAAAGAGAGACGTCGCTTCCATTGTTTAGCAAATTTCCACAGCAAAGGTACCAGGCAGATAGAAAAGGTTCGCTTCCATAATGTCAGGTAACAGGCAAATAGAGGGCTTCGCTACCATAATTTAACCCATGTCAGCAGCCAGGTACCAGGCAGACATAAGGCTTCGCTACCATTATTTATCACATGCCAACAGCCATGTACCAGGCAGATAAGCAGGCTTTGCTACCATTATTTAAACAACGATACCCACGACCAGATACTGGGTATATAGACAGGCATCGCTACCATCATTTGACCCTTTGCCCACAGACAGGTATCGTTTCGATTATTAGCCCTCCTTTACCCGTAGTCAGGTATAAGGCATAAAGACAGACTTTACTACCATTTTTAAAAACTTACCCACAATCAGGTACCAGACTGGTAAACATACTTCGTTACCATCATTTAACCCTTGAAAACAGCCAGGTACCAGGCAGATAAATAGGCATGGGTTAAACAATGGTAGCGAGGACTGTCTATCAGACTGGTACCTGTCTGTGGGCAAAATTTAAATAAAAATAGCGAAGCAAGTCCATCTGCCTGGTACTTTGCTGCAGGTAATGGTTAAGAAAAGGTAACGAAGCCTTTGTTTCTGCCTGGTACCTGGATTTTGGTAAGGGGGGTCAAATAATGGTAGCGAATCCTGTCTTTCCTTCTGGTACCTTGCTGTGGGAAAGGGTTAACTAATGATTGAGAAACCTGTCTTTCTACCTGGTACCTGGCTGTGGATAAGTGTTAAATATTAGTAGCGAAGCCTGTCTATCTGCCTGGTACATGGCTCTTGGCAAAGGTTAAACAATGGTAGCGAAGCATGTCTCTCTGCTATGGTTAGATAATGGTACCGGCGCCCCTGCATATATCTGCCTGGTACCTGGCTGTGGGCATGGGTTTAATAATGGTAGCGAAACCTGTCTATCCGTCTGGTAAATGGCTTAGGACATAGGTTAAATAATGGTAGCGTAGCCATTCTTTCTGCCTGGTACCTGTCTGTGGGCAAATGTTAAATAAAGGTAGCGAAGCCTGTATGTCAAGCTTGTCGTAGGCAAGGTTTAAAATGATGGTAACGAAACCTGTCAATCTGCCTGGTACCTGGCAGTGGGTAAGGGTTAAATACTAGTAGCGAAGTCTGGCTTCCTGCCTGGTATCTGACTGTGGGTAAGTGTTTAATAATGGTAGGAATGCATGTCAATTTGCATGATACCTGGTTGTAGATATTGGTTATAATAGTAGCGAAGCCTGGCTTTTTTGCCTGGTACCTGGCTGTAAGAATGGGTTAAATAATGGTAGCGAAGCTCATCTATATGCCTGACCTGGCTGTAGGTAAGGCTAAATAATGGTTGAAAAGCATGTATATTTGTCTGGTACCTGGCTGTGGGATAAGGGTTAAATAAATGTAGCGAAGCCTGTATATCTGCCTGTTACCTGGCTGTTGACATGGGTTCAATAATGGTAGCGAAGCCTGTTGTCTTTCTGCCTAGTACCTAGCTGTTGGTAAGGTTTAAATAATTGTAGCGGAGCCTGTCTATTTGCATGGTACCTGGCTTTAGAAATAGGTTGAATAATGGTAGCGAAGCCTGCCTATCTGTCTGGTACCTAGCTGAGGGCACGGATCAAATAACGGCAGCGAAGCACGTCTTTCTGTCTAAATGGTTACCGTCATTTTGGACCAAATCGGGCCCGGACAAAACCGGTGTTTAGCATTCAACAAAGGGTTTTTTAGGAACTAATTGGTGAAGATCAGCATGACAGGTATGTATTTGGCGTAATTCGATCTTAAGCAAACATGTGGTACGTATATATAAAGGAAAGTATTGTTATTGCATAGTGCAGGGACGTAGATCTTATATACGTCCCTGAATAGAGTTAAAACATGATTGATATACCAATTTCTTATTATGAGTTATGTCTCCTTTTCCCACAATGTAGTCAAAATTCATCTACTACTGAGGACATGTGTTAAATAATGGTAGCAAAGCGTGTCTATCTGCCTGGTATTTTGCTGTGGGTAATGGATAACTGAGGTTAGTGAAATCTGTCTATCTGCCTGGTACCTGACTGTGAACAAGGGTTAAATAATGGTAGCGAAGCCTGTCTTTCGGCTTGGTACATGACTGTAGGCATGGATTAAATATTGGTAGCGAAGCCTGTCTTTCTGCCTGGTACCTGGCTTTGAGAAAGTGTTAAACAATGATGCAAAGCCTCTCTATCTGCCTGGTTCATGGATGTGGACATGGGTTAAATTATGGCAGCGAAGCCTGTCTATCTGCCTGGTAATGAGCGGTGGACATGGGTTAAAAAATGGTAGCGCAGCCTTTGTATCCGTGTGGTACGTGGCTGTGAACATGGATTAGATAAAGGCAACGAAGCCTGATGTTCTGCCTAGTACTTTGCTGTGGGAAAGTGCTCAATAATGGTTACAAAGCCTGTCTCTCTGCCTGGTACTTGGCTGTAGGCAAGGTCAATTACTAACACTTTGTAGTTCATTTCTTCACATACACCAAATATGCAGAAGACGACATTTAAAAGCATTTCTGCTAAGATGTTGAAAGACTATAAATGATGATTCGATTTTAAAATGGGAATGGCTTTAGGTTAGTTGAGATGACTCGTTGGCAACCCTTAGACCTCTGAACTCGAAAAAACAACGTTAACATGCCCTAATACACGTTTGTAGAAAAATATCAAACACCAAGACTGTTTAATGTGATCTTCTCTACAAACGTGTATTGTTCGATACTCATGTGTCGATATTTAACAGGTCAATAAATATGTTCAACGGGATCTTTGTACAAAAACCACCAATGGCAAAACAACAATATGGTCTTTGTTCACAGGTGGTCTTTAATTGCAGGATCATTCTAAAGAAAATTATAAATTGGGAAAGTAACCGTGCAGCTGCTGAAGACAGGGAATTTCTAATTCAATGTGTTCTTGAGCACCTGTTTGACAGTATTTATCCCAATCAGGGGGAATGATGCCGGTTGCGTAAATGAAGCTGAATATGTGTTTAAAATGTCGACAGGAGACTATTTACATCGGCTCGGTTCAATGCTAAGAATGTAAAATAATATGACAAACTTTTATATTTATATTTTTATATTTCTTTTCATATTTCTTTTTTCACAAATGATGAAGAAGCATGTATTAATTTGTATTTACAATAGAAAGTAGAATTTATAAATCAATAACGATAACAATGTTGATAGGTCTATCGAGTCTATATAATAACAACTTCATGATGAAAATGTATTCCTCATTACTTATAAAGCACAAAGTTACGCGTCTTACGGTAGCTTTTTATGTTTTTACCCTTTCTGATATACAATACATCTGCAGCAGATGACTTTTAAAACGTCCAGGCACATTTCAGGACATTTCTTTGAGTCAAAGTATAATTATTGATTAAAGTTTAAAACATTGTTGCAAAAGGAGAAATTGTTTATTATGAGGAATTTCTCCCTTTTTTCCAACTGTGTTTTCAAAAGTTGTCCGCTGCAGATGCATCAAAATGTATATATAGGTGGGAAAGGGTTAGAAGCACTAGTCTTTAGTTCCAATATGAGCATTTGAAACAAACTGCAGCATTAATTCTTCTTAATCGAGTGCACGTGTCATCCCATCCATTCGGGTCTTTGTTTCGTAAAACACGTCGAATAAGCTCATGGAAAAACCAACCATTTTCAGTGTACAATCACAACAACGTGTGTGTGGTCTGCGCAGCCGGATCTTGATCTACGCTGAATGTCAGGTTGTTGAATCAGATGGCAAGAATAAGCAGACAGGTCTGTATCTACACTTGTCAAAAATACCAAATGATTAGTTTACCCTTAGCAAGGTTACTTAACCCTTTCCCAAGTAGACGTAAATACAGCAGACAATTCTTTGAAACCATTAAGACAAACTAAGAAATTGCTCATCACCAGCAATATCTAATTTGCCGCAATTTTTTAAATTATTGCAAATCAGTATACATTTATTGATAGAGATTCGACATTTACAAATCTTCATGCAGCAGATATTGTTGTATGTGTGAAAAGGTTCAACCATTATTCATCACGCATTGCATGTGTTTGTTATATGTCACACACACGGACGATACGAGTCGTGCTTCTGGAAAACTGCTTATTTATGACAAGTGTAGGACAATATCAGTCTCCATAAACGTGCAATCTGATCCTTAATCGATAATGATTATCCGAAGACATGTCACACTCATGCACCGATCTACACTGGTCGCAAAGGCTCACATAGACAATTTACATTATGTCGCCAATCATACCTGTGATTCAAACCCAGTTCTGAACTTGAAATCGGGAGAAATGGTGTGCATTAGCCGTTTCCTTTTGGATGTGGAACTATTTTGTCTTCGTGGACTCTTCGCTGTGTATGAATTCATCTTTATTATCTTCGGTAGCATGTTGATTGTGCCATTTGTTTTGATATTCAAACGCTTTTGGGATTTCGAAATGGCGTGTTTAATATCCGCAATGGCTCCATTATTTAAAATAACTTGTTTTTTGTCTATCTTGATTGCAAGACCTAAATGAGGTTTTCGAGTACACAAATTAAGCACGGTTTCGTATTCATTGAATTGATCACAGATATTATCAGAGTTTGATATTTGCTTTGTATTATTTTCAAAGGATCCATTGATGTCGAGTGTCAATTTACACTGAACATTTCTTAGATTCGATGTAGCGATTGACCTTGCTTTAGTCGATCGCAGTAAAGGTGTCCGAGTGAAAACTGGTTCCACGCATTCAGCACTTTTATTTTGTCTCGAAACGGCGACCGATGTAGCACTATTGATAGAAGATATGGTCTCGTTTTCTATTAGAAAGTTTGACAGCGATCCGCAGCCGTTTGTTAACATCGGAAAAACAGTTTCCACGAATGTTGCTGCTGATGGAATCGATATTATTCCTGGTATTTGTCTTACTTTGCGTTTGTTTTCTGGACTCAAAGACAATGCTGCACCCCTACTGTGATTTCTTGAAAGGCCATATTTTCCCTGTCTCCTATGTCTCGATTCCTTCTGTAACGTGCTTAATTTAACTCCTCTAACGGGTCCAAGTTTACTTGCGTGTCTCGTTTCGTGCAGCGGATCCACTAACTTTGATTCTTTGATTAGGTTATGTGCAATCAATATCCGAGCGTCTGTGACATCACATTCTTCCCGGTCTCTATTTGCAATATGAAAGTCATTCTCAGTCTGTTCTCTGGGAAATTTGGAAGTTCTAGACAGGTCGAGTGCGCAGTCTCTGTTAGATTTTACTTGTAAATGCCTTTTCATCGAGAATTTCGCGTGCCTGTGACACATCGTACTCCGTTTGCAATGCCCCTCCATCTTTAACAGTTGACGGTTTTTTATTATAGGTGAAGCATTTTATCATGTTTACTTCCTTAAAGTAGGACACCAGGCTAGCATCTTTCAAATTGTCCGAAGTGTGTGGTAATGTATCCCGTAGACAATGAGAAGACATCACTTCTGAGTCATATTCCGTTATTGAACTCATGGTTTGATTGGAGTCTCTGTTTCTTCGGGAAAGGAATCCGAGTCCATTTTGAGACGTGTCTCGGTCCAATGACGGAGGTGACCGAGAACTTTCGGAAACATCTTCGGCTAAACTCGTGATTGGAATGAATGGTGGTCTCATTCTTGTTTGTTTGATCCGACGCTTGGATTGAGATTTAATCAATTTCTGTAGAAATCTCCTCTGAAACAAACATTGATAAATAAATATTTAAAATATAATATACATCAGATGCTTAAGTTGTATTTATTACCCAGTCTCGTATGTAAATATTTGCAGTGCGAAGACATCGCGGGTAAAAGAGAAATGTCTTGTAACAAGCAATCTCTCCGTTTGCCACAAAGTTTCCATCTCTTTTCAATAACTATACTTTCGTGAATGACGAAAACCATACTGCTGCTTATATGTTTTAATTGTCGTCTGCTATCAATGTGTGGTATGTGCGAAAAGGTTTAAGTATTTATTCCCAAATTAGATCTCTTAAATCTAAAGTCGTCTGCTGTTAAGAGAAAATGTCTGCTCTGATAGTATATGTTGAAAGAAATATATACCGTCTGGAATTTTAGAAATATAATTAAGAATTTATATATTTCTCTCAGCTTTGTTTCTTCTAAGAACTGTACTTTAACTATCTTTACTTTGAAGTTTATGCTGATTATATTATCGATGTAAAATAGCATGAAGAAGAACAAAAGCTAATGTAAAAAAAATAATGGACAATGTATCTCGTAAAATAGTCCAAGTGTCGTTTGGTTAAATATAAGATGTAAACTATGAATATCTTGAAATGTTACCAGGGCACAGTGGTAAAATCAATTGGAACGGAAAATGAAAATATTACTTGTTTTTAGCAATTTTACTTTTACCACATGCAAACATATTTCCAAACATATGAGCAATTATCAATAATTGCTTTCTCAATTTATTTTGCCAACAAGTTTTAGAAGTCGTCCTCTGATGCAAATGTGCTTGAAGTTGGAAATAAACGCTAAACGTGTATTAAAATAGTTAGATCAGTTATTAATATAGTAAAATCAATTACCAATTTCCGTACGTCCCTTTTGATATAATAAGCAACAAGAAGTAAACGTAATGTTGTATTATAACACTTGTCCTAGTCCACGTGTTTATTTTAGCGAATACGTTAGAGTAATCACATTTAAATCATCCAGAAACAAAGTAAGCGTCTTTGCTTATTACAATACAACTAACATTACCATCTCATTCGTCGGTTATCATTCCAGACTTGCGTCAACAATTTACATTTTTCACTAATTTACGCAGAACTGGTTATAAGCATTAAAACACTACATCACATGTTTTGCATTCTTTTCTGTAAAATGACTAAGACAATTTTGCTACCCTCTGTTATATAGACATAAAATGCTTGTCGAATTATATCATACTTACTTCCGATTAACACAGCTGAGCAGCAATCTTCAACAAAAGCGGGATGTGTAAATCCTTGATTTGTATATAAGTTATACGAATATGGTATATAATAAATTTGATTTTAACTCGGTGCCCAATACCTGGCATGTGATATTTACCAACTCGAAGCGGGTATTAATATACGTAGATATATATATATAATATTTATTAAAGTCTCATCTTTGTACATGTTACATAATATAAAACAATATTCACAGTTAACAAACAAATGTACAAAGCCATTCTTTAAAAAACAGAATTATAAGAGACTAAGAGATCATCACAAAACCTTGACAGTTAAAAAATGTTAAAGGAGATACGACGCATTTCCCATCGGGGAATCATGCATAAATACATCAAATTGAGTTAACTTAACATAAGAAACAAAAGTTAATACTTATAAAACAAATATAACATTCGTCGTAAAGTACAACTTCAAATAAACAGATGCGTTATGTATAACATATAAACCTAAAATGAAATAAAACAAGTACAACCGAATAAAATACAACTCAAAATATTAAAATACGGGCGTATAAACAGATAAAGGACTATTTACACAAATAAAATAATCTCGTTTTTAAAATATTATTACAGGTTTTGGCACTAAATCTTGCTATCTTCCTATTTGACAGAACAAATGATAACTTTTCTATATCAGACATACTGGCAAATGAAGGGTTGACCGAAAGGGCCTTTTCGACCAATTCTTTACGTATTTGCTCATATAGCTTACAATAAAATAAAACATGTATTTCTGACTCAACAGTGAAGATTGAGTAGTCTACGTGTAGTCAATTTCGCGACAAACCGAAGCATTACTCGCGTCATATTCAATTGAAAACACCATTACTTTTGATTATCCATTAATTACCGTGTTTTCATACGAAACGAGTGGTGCTGTATGCCTTATTATGTGGTCATTAGTAGGGACGATGGTTTGATTATAACCCTTTGCAAGATGTTCCCGAGTTTTAATATATCTAAAGATGAAGAAAATATTGTTAACGTTATCAGGGACACTATATTACATATAATATATTGTCCCACATGTTATGGAAAAGGAAAATAGTCAGATTTAATTAATATCAGTAAATTAAATTATTTTTCCGAACATGTTTCCTACTTTGTCTAAAGTATTTTAAATTCATTCGATCCGTATGTCTTAAGTGTCTCATAAACGTGTTAGATAAAGGGTTTAACAAGGGTTTAAGAAGGACTTGATTGCTTATATATTGAAGCAGACTTGGCACGTGTGAACTGTTTGTGTTTAATTGTATGTAGTGATTTAATGGTTTGTTTAAGTGTAATTAACCATGTTTTGTGTTTGTATCGCCACGGGATTATCCCGACCGTCCCCTGTCTGGGAAAATATTGAACACATGTTGGGAATTATATTGGCATTTTGCTGTATTTGTTATTGTTATTGTTTTTTTCCGCCAATATTTTTCGCAAACATACCAATCAGAAGTTTATGAATTTGTGACACATTTTTAGCTTTTTACTGAACACATGTTTTTACAGAATCATATGCTTCTTGCCCAAGTACCAGGAAGATAGACAGGCTTCGCTACCATGATTTAACCAAAGACATATAAACAGGCTTCGCTACCATGATTTAACCAAAGACCTATAAACAGGCTTCGCTACCATGATTTAACCAAAGACCTATAAACAGGCTTCGCTACCATGATTTAACCCTTGCCCACAGCCAGGTACCAGGCAGATAAACAGGCTTCGCTACCATTATTTAACCCTTTCCCACAGCCAGGTACCATTAACAAAATAACGGGATTAAAAGGTTTGTTTTAGTGTAATTTACCATGTTTCGTATTTGTATCACCACGTCTCGTGTCTGGGAAAATATTGAACACATGTTGGCAAATTATATTGACATTTTGGTGTATTTGGAATTGTTATTGGTTTTTCGCATATATACCAATCAGTAGTAGATGAATTTAACAACATTTTGGCAAAATGAGACATAACTCATAATCAGAAATTGGTACATCAATCATGTTTTTAACACTATTCAATAATAACACGTTTTTCATGTCATCTGCAGCGAATGTGTTGTAAAAGTAAAGTGCAAAGTAAAGTGCCTGTTTGTTACAGGGGACCCGGCCGGGTAGCTCAATTGGTAGCGTATCTGACTCGTGATCTGGAGGTCACGGGTTCGATATCCGGTTGCGGCGACATTCTTTCGGGCGATGTTTTCCATTGCCTCTCACCTCTGATCTATGTGAGAAAGTAGTCAGTGGCTTCGAAAGAATGTTGTGTAAGTACTGGTGTGGGAAAGCCAGGAAAACATGGGTAGGTGCACTGACCGCCGTGATATGACCAAAGCTGTTGAAAGCGGCGTTAAACTCCAAACAAACAAAATTGTTACAGGGATGTAGACAAGATCTTATCTACGTTCCTGTTGGTAATAGTATCAAAACTACTGAAGAGACATTTGTGATAACATTTTACTGCACACATTTTGTTCACAGAATCATATACTTTGTGTCCAAGTACCAGGCAGATAGACAGGCTTCGCTACCATTATGTAACCCATGCCCACAGCCAGGTACCAGGCAGATAGACGGGTTTCGCAACTATTATTTAACCTTTACCCACAGCTGGGACAACTAATATTAATTGTTCCAGCCCACAGCTAGGTACCAGGAAAAAAGAGAGACGTCGCTTCCATTGTTTAGCCAATGTCCACAGCAAAGGTACCAGGCGGATAGGCAAGGTTCGCTTCCATAATGTCCCATGTTCACAGCCAGGTAACAGGCAAATAGAGAGCTTCGCTACCATAATTTAACCCATGCCCGCAGCCAGGTACCAGGCATACATAAGGCTTCGCTACCATTATTTATCACATGCCAACAGCCATGTACCAGGCAGATAAGCAGGCTTTGCTACCATTATTTAAACGATACCCACGACCAGATACTGGATAGATAGACATGCATCGCTACCATCATTTAACCCTTTGCCCACAGACAGGTACCAAATACTGGTAGCGAAACCTGTCTTTCCTTCTGGTACCTTGCTGTGGGAAAGGGTTAACTAATGATTGAGAAACCTGTCTTTCTGCCTGGTACTTGGTTGTAGATAAGTAGCGAAGCCTGTCTATCTGCCTGGTACATGGCTCTTGGCAAAGGTTAAACAATGGTAGCGAAGCCTGTCTCTCTGCTATAGTTAAATAATGGTACCGGCGCCCCTGCATATCTGCCTCGTACCTGGCTGTGGACATGGGTTTAATAATAATGGTAGCGAAACCTGTCTATCCGACTGGTAAGTGGCTTGGAACATAGGTTAAATAATGGTAGCGTAGCCATTCTTTCTGCCTGGTACCTGGCTGTGGGCAAAGGTTAAATAAAGGTAGCGAAGCCTGTATGTCAAACTGGTTGAAGGCAAGGTTTACAATGATGGTAGCGAAACCTGTCAATCTGCCTGTTACCTGGCAGTGGGTAAGGGTTAAAAACTAGTAGCAAAGTCTGTCTTTCTGTCTGGTATCTGACTGTGGGTAAGTGTTTAATAATGGTAGGTATACCTGTCAATGTGCATGGTACATGGTTGTGGATATTGGTTATAATAGTAGCGAAGCCTGGCTTTTTTGGTACCTGGCTGTAAGAATGGGTTTAATAATGGTAGCGAAGCTCATCTATCTGCCTGGTACCTGGCTGTAGGTAAGGCTAAATAAAGCTGTGGACATGGGTTAAATAATGGCAGAGCTGCCTTTGTATCCGATTGGTACGTGGCTGTGGACATGGGTTAAACAAAGGTTGCGAAGCCTGTCTTACTGCCTGGTACATGGCTGTGAAAAAGTGTTAAACAATGGTGCAAAACCTCTCTATCGGCATGGTACATGGCTGTGGGCAAGTGTTAAATAATAGTAGCGAAGCCTGTCTTACTGCCTAGTACCTGGCTTTGAATTATAATGGAGTGCTCCCCGGAGCACGTGTGTCACCTGCCGGGGCTTTGTCAGAAAATTTTATTTTTTGACAGAAAAGGGGCAATAACTCTGATATTAAAATATTTGGATTATCCTCTTTTTGTGAACCCATCACAAAGATTGATATAAACATTTGTCAGAAGTTTCAATCCAATCCTTTGAGTAGAAAAAAAGTTATTTGAAAACGTGGCGAAAAAGTGTGACGAAAAAGTGTGACGAAAAAAGTGACGGACAGACAGACGGACGGATAGACGGACGGACAGACAGACGCCGGACAAAAGAAAAGTAATCCCTAAGTGCCTACCATGCTACGCAGGTGACACAAACAGTGTTAAACAATGGTGCAAAGCCTCTCTATCTGCCTGGTACATGGCTGTTAACTTGGGTTAAATAAAGGTTGCAAAGCCTGTCTTTCTGCCGGGTATCTTGCTGTGCGAAAGTGTTAAATAATGGTTACAAAGCCTCTCTCTATGCCTGGTACCTGGCTGTAAGCAAGGGTTAAATAACTACCACTTTGTAGCAAATGTTCACATGCACCAAATATGCAGCAGACGACTTTTGAAAACATATCTGCCAAGATGTTGAAAGTCTCTATACATGATGAATCGATTTTAAAATGGGAGTCGCTTTAAGTTAGTTGAGAAGACTCGTTGGCAACCCTTGGTCCTCTGAACTTAAAAAAACAACGTCAACATGCCCTAATACACGTTTGTAGACAAAGGTCATATTGATAATTGTCTACATTGTTCGATACTCATGTGTCGATATTTAGAAAAAACAGGCGAATACCCATGTTAAACGGGGGATCTTTGTATAAAAACAACCAATGGCAAAACAACAATATCGTCTTTGTTCACAGGTGGTCTTTAATTGAAGGATCATTATAAATTGGGATAGTAACAGTGCAGCTGCTGAAGACAGGGAATTTCTAATTCAATTTGTTCTTGAGCACCTGTTTGACAGTATTTATCCCAATCAGGGGGAATGATGCCGGTTGCGTAAATGAAGCTGAATATGTGTTTAAAATGTCGACAGGCGACTCTTTACATCGGCTCGGTTCAATGCTAAGAATATAAAATAATGAAACAAACTTTTATATTTATATTTTTATTTATTTTTTTCATATTTTTTTTTCACAAATGATAAAAAAGCATGTATTAATTTGTATTTACAATATAAAGTAGAATTTATTAATCAATAACGATAACAATGTTGATAGGTTTATCCAGTCTATAAAATAACAACTTAATGATGAAAATGTGTTCCTCATTACTTATAAAACACAAAGTTACGCGTCTTACGGTAGCTTTTTATGTTTTAACCCGTTCCTATATACAATACATCTGCAGCAGACGACTTTTAAAACGTCCAGGCACATTTCAGGAAATTTATTTGAGTCAATTTAGTATAATTATTGAATTAAGTTGAAAGCATTGTGGCAAAAGGAGAAATTGTTCATTATGAGGAATTTCCCCCTTTTTTCCCAACTGTTTTTTCAAAAGTTGTCTGCTGCAGATGCATCAAAATGTATTTATAGGTGGGAAAGGGTTAGAAGCACTAGTCTTTAGTTCCAATATGAGTATTTGAAACAAACTGTAGCATTAAATCTTCTCAATCGAATGCACGTGGCATCCCATCCATCCGCGTCTTTGTTTCGTAAAACACGTGAAATAAGCTTTTGGGAAAACCAACCACATTCAGTGTACAATCGCAACAACGTGTGTGTGGCCTGCGCAGCCGGATCTTGATCTACGCTGAATGTCACACATACCAAATGATTAGTTTACCCTTAGCAAGGTTACGTAACCCTTTCCCAAGTAGGCGTAAATACAGCAGACAATTCTTTGAAAAAATTATGACAAACTAAGAAATTGCTCATTACGAGCAATATCTTATTTGCCGCAATTGTTTAAAGTATTGCAAATCAGTATATATTTATTAATAGAGATTCGACATTTACAAATTTGCATGCAGCAGATATTGTTATATGTGAGAAAAGGTTCAACCATTATTCATCACGCATTGCATGTGTTTGTTATATGTCACACACACGGACGTTACAAGTCGTGCTTCTGGAAAACTGCTTATTTATGACAAGTGTAGGAAAATATCAGTCTCCATATACGTGCAATCTGATCCTTAATCGATAATGATTATCCGAAAACAGATCAAACTCATGCACCGATCTACACTGGTCGCAAAGGCTCCCAAAGACAAGTTACAGTATGCAGCCAGTCATACCTGTGATTCAAACACAGTTCTGAACTGGAAATCGGGAGAGATGGTGTGCATTAGCCGTCTCCTTTTGCATGTGGAACTATTTTGTCTTCGTGGACTCTTTGCAGTGTGTGAATGCATCTTTATTATCTTCGGCAGCATGTTGATTGTGCCATTTGTTTTGATATTCAAACGCTTTTTGGATTTCGAAATGGCGTGTTTAATATCCGCAATGGCGCCATTATTTAGAATAACTTGTTTTTTGTCTATTTTGATTGCAAGACCTAAATGAGGTTTTCGAGTACACAAATTAAGCACAGTTTCGTATTCATTGAATTGATCACAGATATTATCAGAGTTTGATATTTGCTTTGTATTATTTTCAAAGGATTTATTGATGTCGAGTGTCAATTTACACTGAACATTTCTTAGATTCGATGTAGCGATTGACCTTGCTTTAGTCGGTCGCAGTAAACGTGTCCTAGTGAAAACTGGTTCCACACATTTAGCACTTTTATTTTGCCACGAAACGGCGACCGATGTAGCACTATTGATAGAAGGTATGGTCTCGTTTTCTATTAGAAAGTTTGACAGCGATCCGCATCCGTTTGTTAACATCGGAAAAACAGTTTCCACGAATGTTGCAGCTGATGGAATCGACAATAAGCCTGGTATTTGTCTTACTTTGCGTTTGTTTTCTGGACTCAAAGACAATGCTGCACTCCTACTGTGATTTCTTGAGAGGCCATATTTTCCCTGTCTCCTAGGTCTCGATTCCTTCTGTAACGTGCTTAATTTAACTCCTTTAACGGGTCCCATTTTACTTGCGTGTCTCGTTTCGTGCAAAGGATCCACAAGCTTTGAGTGTTGGATAAGGTTAGGTGCAGTCAATATCCGAGCGTCCGTGACATCACATTCTTTCCGGTCTCCATTTGCAATATGAAAGTCATTCTCAGTCTGTTCTCTGGGAAATTTGGAAGTTCTAGACAGGTCGAGTGCGCAGTCTCTGTTAGATTTTCCTTGTAAATGCTTTTTCATCGAGAATTTTGCGTGCTTGTGACACATCGTCCTGTTATCCGTTTGCAATGCCCCTCCACCTTTAACAGTTGACGGGTTTTTATTATAGGTGAAGCATTTTATCATGTTTACTTCCTTGAAATAGGACACCAGTCTAGCATCTTTCAAATTGTCCGGAGTGTGTGGTAATGTATCCCGTAGAAAATGAGAAGACATCACTTCTGAGTCATATTCCGATATTGAACTCATAATTTGATTGGAGTCTCTGTTTCTTCGGGAAAGGAATCTGAGTCCATTTTGAGATGTGTTGTTCTTTTCAAGATTCAATATTTGGATGCTGCTGTCGTCATGTAAATTCTGCCAATCACAAATGCCATCTCGGTCCAATGACGGAGGTGACCGAGAACTGTCGGAAACATCTTCGGCTAAACTCGTGATTGGAATGAATGGTGGTCTCATTCTTGTTTGTATGATCCGACGCTTGGATTGAGATTTAACCAATTTCTGTAGAAATTTCCTCTGAAACAAACATTGTTAAATAAATATTTAAAATATAATGTACATGAGATGCTTAAGTTGTATTTATTACCCAGTCTAGTATGTAAATGTTTGCAATGCGAAGACAACGTGGGAAAAAGAGAAATGTCTTGTAACAAGCAATCTCTCCGTTTGCCAGAATGTTTCCATCTCTTTTCAATAACTATACTTTCGTGCATGACGAAAATCCATACTGCTGCCTATATGTTTCAAAAGTCGTCTGCTATTAATTTGTGGTATGTGCGAAGGGATTCAAGCATTTCTCCCCAAATTAGATCTTCTAAATCTAAAGTCGTCTGCTGTTAGGCGAAAATGTCTGCTCTGATAATATATGTAGAAAGAAATATGTACCGTCTAGAATTTTAGAAATCGTTATAATTAAGAAATTAAGAATTTATATATTTCTCTTAGCTTTGTTTCTTCTAAGAACTCTACTTTAACTATCTTTACTTTGAAGTTGATGATGATTATATTATCGATGTAAAATAGCATGAAGAAGAACAAAAGCTAATGTAAAAAAATAATGGACAATGTATCTCGTAAAATAATCCAAGTGTCGTCTGCTTAACAAAAATATAAAATGTAAACCATGAATATCTTAAAATGTTACCATAGCACAGTGGTAAAATCAATGGTAATCGGACAAAAAGAAACAGGATAATAAGCAACGGGCAAAAAGTAACAGGTTTTGCCCGGATAACAGGTAACAGGACATAAGGCAACAGTTCTGATATTTTCATTTCAGGTTTAATACATTTTTCCTTTGATTTAATACTTTTGTAACATATAATAGACACATTTCAATAAATGTATTTATAATTTATGTTTTGTTTATGCGAAATTTTAACTTTATTTATCTAAAATTGCAATGATTTTTTCTAATGTTTCTTTCCACCTTTTCGAATTTCTGACAGAACATATAATTGCGTGCACAGGAGAAATGGCTCATTATAAGCAATTTCTCCTTTTCCAATAATGTTTTCTTCAACCTTTTTTTAACATCTGACAGCAGACTAGCACCATTTTTAATATTTGTAATAATTGTTGACATAATATATCATTGCGTGAAAGGAAGTAATTGCTAATTATGAGCAATGTCTCTTCTCCCACAATGTTTTCCTTTCGCTTTTATTAAACATCTTCACACAGATATGCATAATACGTAAAATAACATTGCAAAGTGAAACAAATATAAAATATGTTGCTTTTTGTCCCGTTTCTTGTTGTCCGTTGCTTTTTGTCCTGTTACTTATTATCCTGTTTCTTTTCCTATAATCAAAATCAATTGGGACGGAAAACGAAAATATTACTTGTTTTAACAATTTTACTTTTACCACATGCAAACATATTTCCAAACATATGAGCAATTATCAATAATTGCTTTTTCAATTTCTTTTGCCAACAAGTTTTAGAAGTCGTCCTCTGGTGCAAATGTGCTTGAAGTTGGAAATAAACGCTAAAGGTGTATACACATAGTTAGATAAGTTATTAATATAGTTAAATCAATTACCAATTTCCGTACTTCCCTTTTGATATAATAAGCACCAAGAAGTAAACGTAATGTAGTATTATAACACTTGTCATTGTCCACGTGTTTATTTTAGCGAATACGTTAGAGTAATCACATTTAAATCATCCGGAAACAAAGCTCAGCGTTTTTTGCTAATAGAACAGGAATAGTATTTCTTTAAAACAAGTTCAGCGTCTTTTGCTTATTACAATAAAACTATATATTATATATTCTTTATTTCCTCCAATTTAGAAGATTATACAGATTACAATACAAATATTACAAAACATACATTACTCGTTATAAACTACATGAGATAGATATAGAAAAACAGAGAGGAGTGTATGTAAAGGCACAGCAGATTTAAGATAATGATAAACATATACGTTTCCCCTAACAGAGCACTTGTCCGAAACGAAAGGAAAAGCACTCAATGAGGAAGACTTACATTAAAAGTACATGTACAACATACAGCATTCAAAGGTAAATGCATGCAAACATACCCAGACAGAGGTACTCAGTCATATCGAAATGTTTTAAGACCAATTATAATATATAACATACAACTGCCTTTATACCAACGATTTCTCAGCTTGTTTATACGAACTCCAAATGGAATCCAGAAACAGTGCGACATGCTTGAAAAATATAACATAATCGTAGTGAAGTGCATTATTTACAATCGGATTCAAACCGAATAGAGCACAAACATATTCATAAGTATTCAGCGATACTAATAAAGCTAAAACTGTGCTCCCAAACTTGTAATCTGTTTTCTGATTAAATAAGATAGTACATTCACGAACACTTTTACAGTTACATGTAGTCCAGATATGCTCCATCAGAATAGTTCTCATATCGCTACAATCACACCGCGAGCAACGAGTAAAATCTGGAAATGAAGAATACGCAATTAATTGAGCGATAGAAAAACTAGCCCGTAGCAAACTTGGATCATGTTTTGCATAAGACCATGCTGGGCTAATCGAGAACTGCTGTTGAATTTGTCTGTATGGTACAAACTCTTGAGAAGATGTTCTCTCGGTCCATTCATTAGTGAAGTAATGAGATATCTTTGTACTTAAACATTTTTTCCAAATATGTTTGCTCGGGAAGCTGCCATGGGTAATAAAGTTTTGCAAAACATGTAACAAGTCATATTTATGTAACAGTTTGACAACGTCAGCTATAAACCCTAGTTGAGTTAAGTCATACTGATATGAACACACACGTACTAAAAATATAGATTTTGTCGCACAGTCTCTTTCTAAACGACACAATTGACCTAGAAAGGTCAGTTTTCTCTTATCAATTTCGGCTTCAATAGGGAATGCTCCTAAAAGACCGAGGACAATATTTGTTCTCGATCTAATGTGAAGTCCCTGGATTTGTTTTAAGCAAAGCCTATGTGACCTTTCCAATGTTAGACTGCCTCGATCAGAGAGCGATTGTAACAATTCACAACCAAAAAGGGCCCTTGGGATAACAATTGAATTATATATTTTAAAACTAGTCAGAGGATTTAACCCATTCCTGTGTAATCCCTCTTTGATTAATCCGAAAAATGTACCCCTTAACCCTTAATTTTCTATCAACATATTTTACTATTACGGAAGAACTAAAGTACTTGTTACAGAGTATGCATAAATGAACATACTCTTCTTTTTCTTGTATAGCTGTTTTGCCAACACACCAGGCCGTGAACTGCGTGTAAACGAACGCTTGGTCTCATTAAAAGTGACGACGGCACATTTGTCCGCATCATATTGGTAACGTCATTGACAGGAATATTGATAGCAAATGTTTATCATATGTTGTAGGGCTTTAACAGATAAAGCAAGAAGCGTCATATCGTCTGCAAAGGACGGGGCACAATAACTCGTCCCTTCAATTTGAAATCCTAGTTTACTGTTAACTAACAGTTCGATCAATGGATTTATATAAATAAGGTACAAAAAACAGAAACCAAACCACACCTTGTCTGGTGCCATGTATAATGGGGAACCAGTCGGAGTAAAACCCACCATACATAACGCAACTATACATGTCAGTATGCATTGAAATTACTGATTTTAAAAATTTGGAACAAACGCCTGCTTGTGTAATTTATAGAATAGACCGTTATGCCACACACGGTCAAAGGCCTGCCGGGCATCTAAAAAGCAAGCAAATACTTTACTATGATTTTCTTTACTGTAAATTATACTTTCATTTAAAACAAATGATGTCATAGGACTCTCCATACCAGGTTGAAAACCGCCCTGAATTGCATGTAATGGTTTATTGACAGTATCTTGTAGCCGTCGCAATAAATCCTTTCCATACAATTTTAAAATAGACGAGGAAAGGGTAATTGCTCGATAACTATTCGAATCATTTTTTCGGTTTACCCCCACCCTTATGAAGGGTTATAATCACACCATGTTTAAGATCAGTAGGGACATAGCTTTTACAGTACATTAGGTTAAATAAGCACGTTAGATAATGTTTTAACATCAGTCCACCATGAATGAGATGTTCATTGCAAACCCTATCATTACCGGACATTTTTCCAGTTTTCAATGTCGATAATACAATTAAAACTTCCTCTTGACGAATATGATCACCATCAGCACTAATGAACTCATCCTTCAGACAATTGACATAGTCCGTAATGGTCCCATAATTCGATCTGTCATAAGATTCGCACTCAGTGTCCGAGTAAAGGGATGCAAAATGACGACCCCATTCATGACAAATATTTACGGGATCTCTTACAACAAAATCATTAAATTTTACCTCATTGGATGTATTTTTAAGCAATGTTTTCTTCTTGGAATTGAATAGACTCCAAAATAAAGGACCGTCTACACCCGAAGCAGTGTTTATATCACTGTTAATTTGCTGAATGAATGAATGAATGTATATTGTTTTATGGCGCATCGACAGCTAAGGTCATTTAGCGCGCAATTAAATTTAATTATTCATGATCCCTGGGTAAACAAACCAGTACTAGGCTAGAAAATGTGCCTTGCCCAAGGGCACTCCACCATGACCGTAGTGCCGCAACTGGGGATCGAACCCGGGACACCCGGTTTCGAAATCACCGACGCTAACCACTCGACCACAGCGGATTCCACGTTAATTTGCTGAAGGTAGCGGAGAGAGATATTTCTATGCAACTTTCAAAAACAACATTTAGCTGATTTACATTCCCTGTATGATAAATATTCATCTCCTCTAGGTCTACCAGCATCAGTCCAAGCTCTGCGTTTCATTCTCATAATCGCATGATATTGCCTGAGACTGGCAGACCAATAGGGTTTTATATGTGACCGATAAGAAGTACATGGGAGATGAGAATTAGATGACTGTTTGATATCCGACACAATACATCTGTATAGACTGTCTATAAAGCAGTGTATAGTATCAACTGGTAATAGCAACTTGGAACTCTTATCATAAGATACATAACTAGATTCTGCCCCGACACAAATCGGTGCGGTGGTAATATTAAACAGATTTAACATATTAGTCAGCTCGCACAGCGCAGCCCCTCTTCTATCAATCTGCTTAATAAATGTTTTACCATTTAAATGTGCATTAAAATCCCCCATTATAATCACACTTCCCAACTGCGAATACATGTTTACCGAATCATGTAAGAGTTCTAAGTGCTCACGAAAGTACATAATACTGTGATTACAGCTAGATAAATAAACGTGTAGGACAAAAAAAATGAGTCACGTGACGTCTGTATCTGAATGCCTATAATCATGTCTATGCTAATTAAGTGATGTAATTATGTCATTCAGTTAATTGTTCCAAATAATGGCAACACCTCCCTTTCCTACTTTTCTATTGCTGTAAACGTTCAAATCTGAATCACATACACCCACCCCATTAAAGTGTGAGTGTATGCTACTCAGAAAACGTAACTCGGAAGAATATAGCCAATGCTCCGAGATGCCGCAAATATCAACAGACTCATGATCGAGTAGATTACTAAGATAGTATGCACTAGACATGAGTCCAGTAGCGTTCCATGAACAAATATTTTAAATAGACATATTAACAAGAATATAAGTAATTAACATGAAACCAATTGGTAAATACAAAATTCTTAATGCAGGTAGACGAATAAGACCCGTTAATTATTAATGAGATGACTCTTTTTCCATAGCATTATAGCTCTTTTCACCATTTGTGTGACTGCCATAGAGATAGCTCGGTTCATAATTATGGTAGTTATCAGACCGACCCTGTCTATTAACCTGATCATAATCGTCATGACTGCTATGGAATTGACCATAGTTGTTATGGCGGTCATGGCGGTCGTTCTAATTATTGTAGAATCGACGGGGGTTATTCCTCTGTTCGTTGTTTTGATAGTTTGATCTGTGGGAAGACTTGTACGCGACATCTTCATTCAAATCTGTGTCTGCACCATCATTATCATAATTCGTAGAATTAGATTGATGTGACTTAAAATATTTGTTCGTAGACATCCAGGGTCTACAAGTTACTCGCTTCGGCCAAAAGCCTGGTTCAGTCAATTTACCTATATTTGGATTTGGTACCTCAATCTGCATTCTTATAATAACAGATCTAGTACTTATTTGATTAAAGACACGAACCATGGTCACTTTCAGCCATCTTATGGATACATAACTCTTGAGTTTGTCTACATTAACTGTAGATTTAAATCCGCCGATAAGAAACGCTTAGTCTTTTTCACTACACTATCAACAAAATCATCATCATCATCATAACCACCATTGAAATTGGTAATGCTACCAATGTCTAGTAACTCATCCTTGTAAATTGAATGCTGCTTTTCACTTACTGTTTTACTGCTAACAGTCGATCCCATGTGCATCGGGCATTTCTCCGAAGTCCTTGATTTTGAGATAATCACAGGTATATGACCTTGAGCTGGAGATTTTGATGTATAATCGACCTGTACATGAGAGTTATGAAAAGTATGCGTGTTTTGAATATCACGTGTACTACGGGTAGGCTCGTGCACACCCCCGCATAGACACGTCAGTGTTTTTGTAGTTGCCACGGGTCGGGCGGGATTTACAGGACTATTCACATGAACAGATTTACATTGATCTTTGATGGGAATGATATCCTCGTTATGAACGGAGCGTCTTGGGGTCAATCTCCGTTAACGCTGTATCACCAGTCAAGACATCACGATATGACGGATGAGATTGCTGATCTTTATCTCTGATTTTCAAGATATTTTTTATTTCAAGCACTTTAGATTTAACTTTACAGATTTGTCGATCCACTTTCTTTCCAACATTGGAAATTATGTCGTTAATAGACCGTATTTCATTTTCACTTGAGTCCTTGCTCTGTTTTACATCATTCACTATCAACTTGATGTAGTTTTTAACACTAGTTAAACCTGACGATTTCTCATCTTCAATTCGATGAATGTCATTGCTTAAGCATGTGAATTGGTCTTTGGTTTACTTTCGTACCTGTGGTATCTCCAATCTCACAGATTTTATGTCGTCACTAAGATGCTTTTTAAGACTGTCTTTGTCGTGCTTTAGCGATAGCAGATCTGCTTGACATTGAATAAGCTGATTCTTAAGAAGATTGACCTGATGGATACATGCGCTCAATGGATTTTCTGTCAATGAAGAATTTAAATCAGCCTTAGAAAATGACTTCGGCTAAGGCTAAGGATGTCTTTCATTTCATCAAATGAATGGTTTTCAAGGACAGATACTAATGAGTAAATGTCAGACGTTAATCTTTGAGTAAAAGCCTCACCTTTCTTTGTTTTCTTGCGGCGCTTCAGTTCGGCATCCTTCGGAAAGGGATAACCATACAACCCTTTACAGGCATCAAACACCGTAGTCCTTATTTCATTAATTATATCATCTCGGGCGTCGGCATTTGAGAGGATTCGGGAAATAAACACTGACTGTCTTTGTCGAGATTCGGAATAGATCAGTCACATTATCTATTAGCGGCCAGGCCAGTTCGAGTTTTCCGGTGGAGATTCATACTGACATATGTGTTCGTACACCTCATCAACGTTGTCCGGTGTTACCGATATCCGCTCATGCGAAGAATCAAACAACTTCTTAACACAGGTCTGTGAGTCACCAAACTCCGACTCTTCTCCATCCTCATAAACTGGGCGTTGCGCTGGAGTTAACCGTGTAGAAACATATACGAACTGGCTTATCAATGGTGTAAGCTCGTCATCAATTAATCCACTATAACTTGCCATTGTTATGCGTTAAGGGTTAAGCCCTTTAATTTCTTTCTTCATATGTTAAACATAACACAGGGTGAAAACTGCTCAACTCCGTGTATACACAATATAAACAAAGAGTGAACAAAGAAAAATGTATCTTTTCCCAAATAAATGATCTAGATGATCAGATAACAATGAACCAAAGTCTCACTATACACATATCCAAACCTGTATATCCATTTTTTACTTAATATAATCCAATCAAATTCTATTAAAATCCAATTTTGATCAGAGCAAAAAAAAAAAATCAACGACTCTAAACATCACCATCTCATTCCTCGGTTATCATTCCAGACTTGCGTCAACAATTTACATTCTTCACTCATTTACGCAGAACTGGTTATAAGCATTAAAACACTACTTCACATTTGTTTGTATTCTTTTCTGTAAAATGAATAAGACAATTTTGCTACCCTCTGTTATATAAACATAACATGCTTGTCGAATTATTTCATACTTACTTCCAATCAACACAGCCGACCAGCAATATTCCACAAAAGCGGGATGTGTAAATCCTTGATTTGTAAACAAGATATACGAATATGGTATATAATAAATTTGATTTTAACTCGGTACTCAATACCTGGCACGTGATATTTACCAACTCGGAGCGGGTATTAATATACGTAGAAGATTGAGTAGTCTACGTGTAGTCAATTTCGCGACAAACCGAAGCATTACTCGCGTCAAATTCAATTGAAAACACCATTACTTTTGATTATCCATTAATTACCGTGTTTGCATACGAAACGAGTGGTGCTGTATGCCTTATTATGTGGTCATTAGTAGGAACGATGGTTTAATTATAACCCTTTGCAAGATCTTCCCAGTTATCAGGGACACTATATTACATATAATATATTGTCCCGGACGATATGGAACAGGAAAATAGATTTAACTAATAGCAGTCAATTAAATTATTTTTCCGATCATGTTTCCGACTTTGTCTAAAGTATTTTAAATTCATTCGATCCGTATGTTTTAAGTGTCTCATAAACGTGATAGATAAAGGGTTTAACAAGGGTTTGAGAAGGACTTGATTGCTTATATATTGAAGCAGACTTGGCACGTGTGAACTGTTTGTGTTTAATTGTATGTAGTGATTAAATGGTTTGTTTAAGTGTAATTAACCATGTTTTGTGTTTGTATCTCCACGGGATTATTCCGACCGTCCCGTGTCTCGGAAAATATTGAACACATGTTGGGAATTATATTGGCATTTTGCTGTATTTGTTATTGTTATTGGCTGAATCATATACTTTGTGTCCAAGTACCAGGCAGATAGACAGGATTCGCTACCATTATGTAACCCATGCCCACAGCCAGGTACCAGGCAGATAGACGGGTACCAGCTGTGGGTAAAGGTTAAATAATAGTTGCGAAACCCGTCTATCTCCCTGGTACCTGTCTGTGGAACAATTCTAAATAAAAATAGCGAAGCAAGTCTATCTGCCTGGTACTTTGCTGCAGGTAATGGTTAAGAAAAGGTAACGAAGCCTGTCTTTCTGCCTGGTACATGGATGTTGGTCAGGGTCAAATAATGGTCCCCCTGTGGGAAAGGGTTAACTAATGATTGAGAAACCTGTCTTTCTGCCTGATACCTGGCTGTAGATAAGTGTTAACTATTAGTAGCGAAGCATGTCTATCTGTCTGGTACATGGCTCTTGGCAAAGGTTAAACACTGGTAGCGAAGCCTGTCTATCTGCCTGGTAAATGGCTCTTGGCAAAGGTTAAACAATGGTAGCAAAGCCTGTCTATCTGCCTGGTACATGGCTCTTGACAAAGGTTAAACAATGGTAGCGAAGCCTGCATATCTGCCTGGTACCTGGCTGTGGACATGGGTTTAATAATGGTAGCAGACCTGTCTATCTGCCATGGCTCTTGGCAAAGGTTCAACAATGGTAGCGAAGCCTGTCTCTCTGCCTGGTACCTGGCTATTAGCTGTGGTTGAATAATGGTACCGGCGCCCCTGCATATCTGCCTGGTACCTGGCTTTGGACATGGGTTTAATAATGATAGCGGAACCTGTCTATCTGCCTGGTAAGTGGCTTGGGGCATAGGTTAAATAATGATAGAGTAGCAACTCTTTCTGCCAGGTACCTGGCTGTGGGCAAAGCTTAAATAAAGGTAGCGAAGCCCCTATGTCAAACTGGTCGTAGGCAAGGTTTAAATGATGGTAGCGAACCTGTTAAACTGCCTGGTACATGGCAGTGGGTAAGGGTTAAATACTAGTAGCGAAGTCTGTCTTTCTACCTGGTATCTGACTGTGGGTAAGTGTTTATACGTGTAAGGTAGCGAAGCCCCTATGTCAAACTGGTCGTAGGCAAGGTTTAAATGATGGTAGCTATACCTGTTAAATTACATGATACTTGGTTGTGGACATTGGTTAAATAATAGTAGCGAAGCCTGGCCTTCTGCCCTTTACCAGGTTGTGAGTATAGGTTAAATAATAGAAGCGAAGCCTGGCTTTCTGCCTGGCACCTGGCTGAGGGCATGGATCAAATAACGGTGGCGAAGCACGTCTTTCTGTGTGGTACCTGGCTGTTGACATGGGTTCAATAAGTTTAGCGTAGCCTGTATTTCTGCATGGTACCTAGATGTTGGTAAGGTTTAAATAATGGTAGCGAAGCCTGTCTATCTGTATGGTACCTAGCTGTAGAAATAGGTTAAATAGTGGTATTGAAGCCTGTCTATCTGCATAGTACCTGGCTGTAGAAAAAGATTAAATAATGGTAGCGAAGTCTGTCTATCTGCCTAGTACCTGGCTGTCGGCACGGGTTAAATTATGGCAGCGAAGCTTGTCTATCTGCCTGGTAACAGGCTGAGGGCATGGATCAAATAACGGTAGGGGTCATGCATTATGCAAGAAAGAACTCACCAGGCGAAAATGGTTACCGTCAATTTGGACCAAATCGAGCATGGACAACACAGGTGTTTAGCATTCTCTTCTTTCATACAAGGTCAAACTACTAAATGTGATTTAATCAATCATTTCCAGTACATCCTATACACTTAATGATTTTAACTCAATGGCATATATCCAATGCAATCTTGGGATAGTATACACTCATTACTACGCAAACAAAGGTTTTTTTAGGGACTATTGGGTGTAGATGAGCAAGACAGATGATGTATTTGGGGTAATTTGACCTTTTGCAAACATGTGGAACGTATATATAAAGGAATGTATTATTATTGCATAGGGTTAATACATGATGGATATATCAATTTCTTATATCTCCTTTTGCCACAATGAAGTCAATATTCATCTACTACTGATTCGTATGTTTGTGAACAATATTAGAATAAACCACAATAACAAATACAGCAAAATGCCAATATAATTCCCAACATGTGTTCAATATTTTCCCAGACACGGGACCTAGTATCTGGCTGTTGGCATGGGTTAAATAATGGTAGCGAACCATGTCTATCTGCCTGGTACCTGGCTTTGGATAATGGTTAAATGAGGGTAGCGAAGCCTGTTTACCTGCCAGGTATCTGGCTGTGGGTATGAGTAAAATAATGGATACGACGTTCGTCTATCTGCCTGGTACATGGCTGTGGGCATTGTTTAAATAATGGTAGCGAAGCCTGTCTATCTGCCTGGTACATGACAGTGGACAAGGGTTAACTGATTATAGCGATACCTTTCTATCTACCTGGTACATGGCTGTGGGCAAGGGTTAAATAATGGTAATTAAGTCTGTCTATCTGCCTGGTACCTGGATGTGGACATGGGTTAAATAACGGTAGTTGCCTGGTACCTGGATGTGGACATGGATTAAATAATGGTAGCGAAGCCCTTCTTTTTCCCTGGTACCTGGCTTTGGGCAAGGTTTAGAAAATGGTAGCGAAGCTTGGTACATGACTGTGGGCAGAGGTTAAATAATTGTAGCGAAGCCTGTCTATTTGCCGGGTATCTGGCTGTGGGCAAGGGTTAAATAATGGTATTTAAGTCTGTCTATCTGCCTGGTACCTGGATGTGGACATGGGTTAAATAATGGTAGTTGTCTGGTACCTGGATGTGGATATGGATTAAATAATTGTAGCGAAGCCTGTCTATTTGCCGGGTATCTGGCTGTGGGCATGTGTTAAATAATGGTAGTTGCCTGGTACCTGACTGTGGACAAGGGTTAAATAATGGTAGCGAAGCCTGTCTATTTGCCGGGTATCTGGCTGTGGGCATGGGTTAAATAATGGTTGCGAAGCGTGTCTATCTGCCTGGTACCTTACTGTTGGCAATGGTTAAATGAGGGTAACGAAGCCTGACTACCTGCGTTGTACCTGGCTTTAGGCATGGGTTAAATAATGGTTGCAGAGCCTGTCTATCCGCCTGGTACATTGCTGTGGGCATGGTTTAAATAATGGTAGCGAAGCCTGTTTATCTGCCTGGTACCTGGCAGTGGACATGGGTTAAATTATTGTAGCGAAGCCTGTTTCATGTCTGAAGGCAAGGGTTAAATATTGGTAGCGAAGTATGTTTATCTGCCTGGTACTTTACGGTGTACACGGGTTAAATAATGATAGCGAAGCCTGTCTTTCGGCCTGGTACATGGCTTTATGTATTATTTATATTTATTATATGCCTGTACATTTTCCGGTGGAAATACATGCAGATTGACATGCGCAAATACACCACGACAGATTAAAATTCCGTATCTACATGCGGTGTAAATACAAGATTGTGACGTCAGACAGTGCGCGGAATACTTTCAGCGAGGTATCCCCAATAAACAATGTATTGAATCTGTATATTTAATAGGTTTTTTTTCGCTCTTCATAGATCGTAGGTATATAATAAAAGGAATATTACGTTGCGGGAGCGATAAATGGGTACGTATTGCACGACTCGTAGCGTGGGAAATCCATATCTTACTCGACCTTCGGTCTCGTAAGATATCGATTTTTCCACGCTACTTGTCGTGCAATACAAACCCTTTTATCGCTCCCGCAACGTAATATTCCGTATAAATTATGATAATAGTTGCGATCGATGACTGTCTGTATGCGCGATGACTGTCTATCTGCCTGGTAATGAGCTGTGGACATGGGTTAAATTTTGGCAGCGAAGTCTGTTTATCTGCCTGGTACCTGGCTGTTGACTCGGGTTAAATAATGGTAGCGAAGCCTATCTTTCTGCCTGGTACCTGGCTTTGAGAAAGTGTTAAATAATGGTAGCGAAGTCTATTTTTCTGCCTGGTACATGGCTTTGAGAAAGTGTTACACAATGGTGCAAAGCCTCCCTATCTGCCTGGTACAGGACTGTGGGCAAGGTTCACATAATAGTTGCGATTAATGACTGTCTATATGCGCGATGCCTGTCTATCTGCCTAGAAATGAGCTGTGAACATGGGTTAAATAATGGTAGCGCAGCCTTTGTATCCGTCTGGTACGTGACTGTGGACATGGATTATATAAAGGCAGCGAAGCCTGACTTTCTGCCTTTTACATCGCTGTGGGAAAGTGTTAAATAATGGTTACAAAGCCTGTCTCTCTGCCTTGTTCCTGGCTGTAAGCAAGGGTTGAATAACTACCACTTTGTAGCAAAGTTTCACATACACCAAATTTGCAGCAGACGAATTTAAAAAAAAAGATGTCTTCGATTTTAAAATGGAAAAGACTCGTTGGCACCCTTAGTCCTCTTAATTAAAAAAACACGTAAAAATGCCCTAATACACGTTTGTAGGCAAAGCTCATATTGAACAGTCTTGTAGTTTGATCTTTGTCTACATTGTTCGATCCTCATGTGTCGATATTTAGCAAAAACACGTCAATAAACATGTACAATGGGATCTTTGTATAAAAAACACCAATGGCAAGACAACAATATGGTCTTTTTCACAGGTGGTCTTTAATTGCAGGATCATTTATACGGACAATTATAAATTGTGATAGTAACAGTGCAGCTGCTGAAGACAGGGAATTTCTAATTCAATTTGTTCTTGAGCACATGTTTGACATTATTTATCCCAATCAGGGGTAATGATGCCGGTTGGGTAAATGAAGCTGAATATGTGTTTAAAATGCCGACAGGCGACTCTTTACGTCGGCTCGGTTCAATGCTAAGAATATATAATAATGAAACACACTTTTATATTTATATATTTCTTTTCATATTTATTCTTTTTCACAAATGATAAAGAAGCATGTATTAATTTGTATTTACAATATAAAGTAGAATTTATAAATCAATAACGATAACAATGTTGATAGGTCTATCCATTCTATAAAATAACAACTTCATGATGAAAATGTATTCCTCATTACTTATAAAACACAAAGTTACGCGTCTTACGCTAGATTTTTATGTTTTAACCCTTTCCTATATACAATACATCTGCAGCAGACGACTTTTAAAACGTCCAGGCAAATTTCAGGAAATTTCTTTGAGTCAAAGTATTTTTATTGAATAAAGTTTAAAACATTGGGGCAAAATGAGAAATTGTTCATTATTAGGAATTTCTCCTTTTTTCCAAACTGTTTTTTCCAAAGATGTTTGCTGCAGATGTATCAAAATGTATCTATAGGTGGGAAAGGGTTAGAAGCACTAGTCTTTAGTTCCAATATGAGCATTTGAAACAAACTGTAGCATTAAATATTCTCAATCGAATGCACGTGACATCCCATCCATCCGTCTTTGTTTCGTAAAACACGTGGAATAGGCTCAAGGGAAAACCAACCATTTTCAGTGTACAATCACAACAACGTGTGTGTGGCCTGCGCAGCCGGATCTTGATCTACGCTGAATGTCACACATACCAAATGATTAGTTTACCCTTAGCAAGGTTACATAACCCTTTCCCAAGTAGGCGTAAATACAGCAGACAATTCTTTGAAACCATTAAGACAAACTAAGAAATTGCTCATCACCAGCAATATCTAATTTGCCTCAATTTTTAAAATTATTGCAAATCAGTATACATTTATTAATAGAGATTCGACATTTACAAATCTTCATGCAGCAGATATTGTTGTATGTGTGAAAAGGTTCAACCATTATTCATCACGCATTGCATGTGTTTGTTATATGTCACACGAGTCGTGCTTCTGGAAAACTGCTTATTTATGACAAGTGCAGGAACAAATCAGTCTCCATATACGTGTAATCTGATCCTTAATCGATAATGATTATCCGAAGACATATCAAACGCATGCACCGAACTACACTGGTCGCAAAGGCTCACAAAGACAATTTACATTATGACGCCAATCATACCTGTGATTCAAACACAGTTCTGAACTGGAAATCGGGAGAGATGGTGTGCATTAGCCGTTTCCTTTTGCATGTGGAACTATTTTGTCTTCGTGGACTCTTTGCAGTGTGTGAATTCATCTTTATTATCTTCGGCAGCATGTTGATTGTGCCATTTGTTTTGATATTCAAACGCTTTTGGGATTTCGAAATGGCGTGTTTAATATCCGCAATGGCGCCGTTATTTAAAATAACTTGTTTTTTGTCTACCTTGATTGCAAGACCTAAATGAGGTTTTCGAGTACACAAATTAAGCACGGTTTCGTATTCATTGAATTGATCACATATATTATCTGAGTTTGATATTTGCTTTGTATTATTTTCAAAGGATCCATTGATGTCGAGTGTCAATTTACACTGAACATTTCTTAGATTCGATGTAGCGATTGACCTTGGTTTAGTCGATCGCAGTAAAGGTGTCCGAGTGAAAACTGGTTCCACGCATTCAGCACTTTTATTTTGTCTCGAAACGGCGACCGATGTAGCACTATTGATAGAAGGTATGGTCTCGTTTTCTATTAGAAAGTTTGACAGCGATCCGCAGCCGTTTGTTAACATCGGACAAACAGTTTCCACGAATGCTGCTGCTGATGGAATCGATAATAAGCCTGGTATTTGTCTTACTTTGCGTTTGTTTTCTGGACTCAAAGACAATGCTGCACTCCTACTGTGATTTCTTGAGAGGCCATATTTTCCCTGTCTCCTAGGTCTCGATTCCTTCTGTAACGTGCTTAATTTAACTCCTTTAACGGGTCCCATTTTACTTGCGTGTCTCGTTTCGTGCAGAGGATCCACTAACTTTGATTCTTTGATTAGGTTAGGTGCAGTCAATATCCGAGCGTCCGTGGCATCACATTCTTTCTGGTCTCTATTTGCAATATGAAAGTAATTCTCAGTCTGTTCTCTGGGAAATTTGGAAGTTCTAGACAGGTCGAGTGCGCAGTCTCTGTTAGATTTTACTTGTAAATGCTTTTTCATCGAGAATTTCGCGTGCTTGTGACACATCGTCCTGTTATCCGTTTGCAATGCCCCTCCACCTTTAACAGTTGACGGGTTTTTATTATAAGTGAAGCATTGTATCATGTTTACTTCCTTAAAATAGGACACCAGTCTAGCATCTTTCAAATTGTCCGAAGTGTGTGGTAATGTATCCCGTAGAAAATGAGAAGACATCCCTTCTGAGTCATATTCCGTTATTGAACGCATGGTTTGGTTGGAGTCTCTGTTTCTTCGGGAAAGGAATCTGAGTCCATTTTGAGACATGTCGTCCTTTTCCAGATTCAATATTTGGATGCTGCTGTCGTCATTTAAATTCCGCCAATCACAAATGCCTTCTCGGTCCAATGACGGAGGTGACCGAGAACTGTCGGAAACATCTTCGGCTAAACTCGTGATTGGAATGACTGGTGGTCTCATCCTTGTTTGTTTGATCCGACGCTTGGATTGAGATTCAACCAATTTCTGTAGAAATCTCCTCTGAAAAAAAACATTGTTAAATAAATATTTAAAATATAATGTACATGAGATGCTTAAGTTGTATTTATTACCCAGTCTCGTATGTAAATGTTTGCAATGCGAAGACATCGCGGAAAAAAAGAGAAATGTCTTGTAACAAGCAATCTCTCCGTATGCCACGATGTTTCCATCTCTTTTCAATAACTATACTTTCTTGCATGACTGTTGCCTATATGCTTCAAAAGTCGTCTGCTATCATTTTGTGGTATGTGTGTAAATGTTTAAGTATTTTCTAAATCTAAAGTCGTCTGCTGTTAAGCAAAAATGTCTGCTCTGATAGTATAATCTAAAGTCGTCTGCTGTTAAGCAAAAATGTCTGCTCTGATAGTATGTAGAAAAAAATATATACCGTCTGGAAATTTAATTAAGAAATTCAAAATTTATATATTTCTCAAAGCTTTGTTTCTTCTAAGAACTCTACTTTAACTATCTTTAGTTTGAAGTTGATGCTGATTATATTATCGATGTAAAATTGCATGAAGAAGAACAAAAGTTAATGTAAAAAAAATAATGGACAATGTATCTCGCAAAATAGTCCAAATCTCGTCTGCTTAACAAAAACATAAGATATAAACTATGAATACTTTGAAATGATTACCAATTTCCGTACGTCCCCTTTGATATAATAAGCAACAAGAAGAAAACATAATGTAGTATTATAGCACTTGTCCTAGTCCACGTTTTTATTTTAGCGAATACGTTGGAGTATTCAAATGTACATCACCCGGAAACAAAGCTCAGCGTATTTGCTAATATAACAGTAATAGTATTTCTTTAAAAAAAGTTCAGCGTCTTTTACTAATAGAACAGAAATAGTATTTCTTTAGCGTCTTTTGCTTATTACAATAAAACTAACATCACCATCTCATTCGTTTGTTATCATTCCAGACTTGCGTCAACAATTTACATTTTTCACTCATTTACGCAGAACTGGTTATAAGCATTAAAACTCTTAAAAATTTTGCTTCCCTCTGTTATATAAACATAAACATAAAATCATCACTTATCAAATACTTACTTCCAATCAACGCAGCTGACCAGCAATCTTCCACAAAAGCGGGATGTGTGAATCCTTGATGTGTATATAAGATATATGAATATGATATGTAATAAACTTTGGTTTTAACTCGGTACTTAATACCTGGCATGTGATATGTACCAACTCAGAGCAGGTATTAATATATGTAGAAGATTGAGTAGTCTACGTTTAGTCAAATTCGCGGCAAACCGAAGCATTACTCGCGTCAAATTCAATTGAAAACACCATTACTTTTTATTATCCATTAATTACCGTGTTTTCATACGAAATGAGTGGTGCTGTATGCCTTATTATGCGGTCATTAGAAGGACGATGGTTTGATTATAACCCTTTGCGCGATGTTCCTGAGTTTTAATATATATAAAGATGAAGAAGCTCATCTTGTTAACGTTATCAGGTAATATAGTGTCCCAGACGTTATGGAAAAGGAAAATAGTCAGATTTAATTAATATCAGTAAATTAAATTATTTTACGAACATGTTTCCTGCTTTGTCTAAAGTATTTTAAATTCATTCGATCCGTATGTTTTTTTTTTCTTTTACCTAAAGATATCGAATATTTAAGAGTTCATAAACGTGTTAGATAAAGGGTTTAACAAGGGTTTAAGAAGGACTTGATTGCATATATATTGAAGCAGACTTGGCACGTGTGAACTGTTTGTGTTTAATTGTATGTAGTGATTAAATGGTTTGTTTAAGTGTAATTAACCATGTTTTGTGTTTGTATCGCCACGGGATTATTCCGACCGTCCCGTGTCTGGGAAAATATTGAACACATGTTGGGAATTGTATTGGCATTTTTCTGTATTTGTTATTGTGTTTATTCCAATATTTCGCAAACATACCAATCAGTAGTATATGAATTTTGACTACATTTTGGCAAAAGGAGACACCCACTGAAAAGTCATTTGTGACACATTTTTAGGGTTTTACTGAACATATTCTTTTTACACTTTTTGGCCAAGTACCAGGCAAATAGACAGGCTTCGCTACAATTATTTAACCCATGACCACAGCTAGGTACCTGGCCTATAAACAGGCTTCGCTACCATTATTTAACTCTTGCCCACGGCTATGGTACCATGCAGAAAAACAGGCTTTGCTACCATTATTTAACTTTTGCCCACGGTTCGCTACCTTTATTTAACTCTTGCCCACGGCTATGGAACCATGCAGATAAACAGGCTTCGCTACCATTATTCAACCCTTGCCAACAACCAGGTACCATTAAATAATTCACTGGATTAAATAGTTTGTTCAAGTTTAATTTACCATGTTTCGTGCTTGTATCACCACGTCCCTTGTCTGGTAAAATATTGAACACATGTTGTCAAATTATATTGGCATTTTGGTGTATTTGTTATTATTATTGGGTATTTTCCAATATATTTCGCATACATACCAATCAGTAGTTGATGAATTTTAACTACATTTTGGCAAAAGGAGACATAACTCATAATCAGAAATTGGTACATCAATCATGTTTTTAACACTATTCAATAATAATACTTTTCATGTCATCTGCAGCGGATTTGCTGTAAAAGTAAACATCCTCTTTGTAACAGGGACGTAGACAAGATTTTATCTACGTTCCTGTTGGTAACAGTATCAAAACTACTGAAAAGATATTTGTGATAATGTTTACTGAACACATTTTGTTCCCAGAATATACTTTTTGTCCAGGTACCAGGCAGATAGACAGGCTTCGCTACCATTATTTAACCCATGCCCACAGCCAGTTACCAGACAGATAGACAGGCTTCGCTACCATTAGTTAACCCATGCACACCGACAGGTACCAGGCAGAAAGAGAGACTTCGTTTCTATTGTTTAGCCAATGCCCACAGCCAGGTACCATGCAGATAGCCAAGGTTCGCTTTCACAATGTCCCATCTCCACAGTCAGGTAACAAGCAGAAATACAGGCTTCGCTACCATTATTTAACCCATGCCCCATCAGGTACCAGGCAGACAGACAGGCTTCGCTACCATCATTTATCACATGCGAACAGCCAGGTACCAGGCATATAAACAGGCTTTGCTACCAGGTAGTTAGACAGGCATCGCTACCATCAGTTAACCCTTGCCCACAGCCATGTACCAGACAGATAGACAGGCTTCGTTTCGATTATTTAGCCCTTCCGTACCCATAGTCAGCTAACAGGCAGAAAGACAGACTTTACTACCATTAGTTAACACTTACTCACAATCAGGTACCAGGCAGATACAAGGCTTTGCTACCATCTTTTAACGCTTGCCAACAGCCAGGTACCAGGCTGGCAAGCAGACTTCGCTAATATCGTTTAACCCTTACAAACAACCAGGTACCAGATAGATAGGTATGGGTTAAACAATGGTAGCGAAAACTGTCTATCAGACTAATACCTGTCTGTGGGAAAAATTTAAATAAAAACAGCGAAGCAAGTCTATCTGCCTGGTACTTGGCTGTGGTAATGGTTTAGTAAAGGTCACGAAGCTTGCCTTTCTGCCTGGTACCTGGATGTTGGTCAGGGTCAAATAATGGTAGCGAAGCCTGTCTTTCCTCCTGGTACCTTTCTGTGGGAAAGGGTTAACTAATGATTGAGAAACCTGTCTTTCTGCTTGATACCTGGCTGTAGATAAGTGTTAAATATTAGTAGCGAAGACTGTCTATATGCCTGGTACATGGCTGTGGGGAAGGGTTAAATAATGGAAGTGCGGTCTGTCTATATGTCTGGTAGCTGGTTTCAGGCAATGGTTAAATAATCGTAGAGAGGTCTGTCTATCTGTCTGGTACCTGGTTTTGTGCATGGGTTAACACATGATAGCGAGGTCTATATATATGCATGGTACCTCACTGTGGGCATGGATTAAATAATGGTAGCGAGGTCTATATATCTGCATGGTACCTACCTGTGGGCAAGGGTTAAGGTCAAATTACGCTAAATACATTGTTTGTGTAAAAATGAGTGTATACCATCGCTAGAATGTATTGAATATATGACATTGAGTTTAAATAAATTGTGAATGTGTATAGGATGCACTGGAAATGATTGATTTGATCACTTTTAGTATTTTGACCTTATTTGAAAGTGAAAGTAGAGAATGCCAAACACCGGTTTTGTCCGGCCCCGATTTGGTCCAAAATGACGGTAACCATTTTCGCCTGGTGAGTTCGTTCTTGCATAATGCATAACCCCACACTTTCCTTGGATTGTTTTAAAGCTAGGAGGTAACGCTTTTCAATGATATATCGTGTTCTGCATGAGAAACGCTTAGAAAGTGTGACAATTGGAGACTGAAACTGGTCGATTTACATGGAATCAAAGAAGGTTTTTTGTTGGTGTATTGTAACCTTAAATGATGGTAGCGAGGTCTGTCTATCTGTCTGGTACCTAGTTGTGTACCTGGTTCTTGACTTGGGTTCAACAATAGTAGCGAGGTCTGTATATCTGTCTGGTACCTGGTTGTGCGTATAGTTAAGTTATGGCAGCTAGGTCTGTATATCTGTCTGGTACCTGGTTGTGGGCAAGGGTTAAATAATGATAGCGAAGCCATTTATCTGCCTGGTACCTGGCAATGGGCAAGGGTTAAATAATGGTAAAAAGGTCTGTCGTTCTCCCTGGTACATGGAGCATGGGCATTGGTTCAATACTCGTAGCGAGGTCGGTCTATCTGTCTGTTACCTAGTTGTGGACATGGGTTAAATAACAGTTGCGTGGTCTATATATATGCATGGTACCTGGCTTAGTGCAAGGGTTAAGTAATGGTAGCGAGGTATGTCTATCTGCCTGGTACCTTGCTGTGGGCATGGGTTAAGTAATGGTAGCCAGGTATTTATACTTGTCTGGTACTGGCTTTTGGCAAGGGTTAAGATATGGTAGCGAGGTATGTCTATATGTCTGGTACCTGGCTCTGCGCATGGGTTCAATAATGGTAGCGAGGTATGCATATATGTCTAGTACCTAGCTGTGGGCAAGGGTTAAATAATAGTAGCGAAGTCTGTCTATTTGCCTGTTGGCAAGGGTTAAATAATTGTAGAAAAGTCTGTCTATTTGCCTGTGGGTAATAGTTAAATAATGGTAGTGATGTCTGTCTACATGCAGGGTACATGGCTGTGGGCAAATGAAATAATGCCTGGTACCTGGTTGTTGGCATGGATTAAATAATGGCCACAAAGCCTGTCGATCTGCCTGGTACCTGGCTTGGGTCAAGGGTTAAATAATGGTATTGCAGCCTGTCTATCTGTCTGGTACCTGACTGTGGTCATGGGTTAAATAATGTGATCAAAGCCTATTGGCCAAAAAGGATAGGGTTCAGGAAGTAAAATGTGTCAGCAATGATTTTCAGTTGGTGTGATACTATAATAAACAAGCACTTTACTTTAACAGCAAATCCTCTACATTTGACGTCTAAATGGTTTTAGACAGACATATTGTACGTTTCTATGAAGGAAATGAGTATTATTGAATAGAGCTAGACACATTTTGGAAGTTATGATTTCTAATCATGAGTTATGTCTCCTTTTGCCAAATTGTATGTGTATTGAGAAAGATTATCAAATACAGAAAAATGCCAATATAATCCCCTAGATGTGTTAAATATTTCTCTAGACACGAGACTGTCAGATTAATCGATTGGCGATACAAACACAAAACATGGTTAATAACACTTAAACAAGCCATTTAATCATTGTATACAATTAAACACAAACAGTTCACACTTAGCCCAGACGGCTTCAATATATGCATTCAAGTGCTTCTTAAACCCTTTATCTAACACGTTTATGAGACACTTAAATATTCTATAATTGTTAGGCAAAACAGAAAAAACATACGAATCAAATGAATTTAAAAAAAAACCTAGACATAGTGGGAAATATATTCGGAAATTAATAAAAATGTACTCATAGTATTAATACATTCAAAATATTTTCCTTTTCCATAAACTTTACAAGACATGTTTTTTCCTCTTTAGATATACCAAAGTTCTGGAACATCGTACAAAGGGTTATAATCAAACAATCGTCCTACTAAAGACCACATAAAAAGGCATACAGCACCACTCGTTAACGTATGAAAACACGGTAATTAATGGATAATCAAACGAAGTAATGATGTTTTCAATTTAATTTGACGCGAGTAATGCTTCGGTTTGCCGCGAATTTGACTGAACGTAGACTACTCAATCTTCTACATATATTAAGAGCCGGTGGTAAAGTATCACATATCACATGCCAGGTATTGAGTATCGAGTTAGAACCGAAGTTTATTATATACCATATTCTCGTACCGTGTATACACATCAAGAATTTACATAGCCCGCTTTGTGTGGAAGATTGCTGGTCTGCTGCGTTGATCGGAAGTAAGTATGATACAAGAGAGAGTTGATGCAACGCATCAATGTCGCCGGAAATCCATACTGCAGTTATGCATAACACTAACATTATAGTATAATATATGTACATTTGTAGCTAACTTTGTATAATGGTGACATATAGGCACATGGGGCCGGGTGTTCTCTTTTTCTTTAATGTTTCATTTACTGATGTATATAACACATGTTACGGTAATAAACAACTTACTTACTTACTTATAGTAGTTGAAAAAACAGTTATCAACTGAGGGGCATATCGGAACATCAGAGGTGGGGTCAAGTGAAAATGTATCATAACTTGCATTGTTTTGTCAACGAAGTGAATGATAATTGAAGCCTTTCATTGTTTATGATCAATCTCCATTCCAAAGTAAGTTGACCATACACACAGCCAACTAATTATTGATCATAAACAGTAATGGAAATGAGTAATCTTGCCAATCATTAGTCTTAGTATGTATACTGTGCTTTCATTAAGGAATAATTATAAGATTTGTGAATTCCACATACACTTTTCAAGATGTTTGTCAGAATATTTGAATTTTATTATTTATCAATAAAACCACAAAACAGACAATTTAGGACGTGCATGCAATAGCACGTCATTTTACCGTTCCCCTATTAAAGTCAACATTGGACACCTTTGCAGCAATCTACTTTTAAAACAATGAGATAAGGGTTAAATCGCTGAAGACATGAGTTTTCTCTTTTTCTCAAAATGATATTAGCTTGGCATCCTAATTATATCATACTTTAACAAATGTTGAGATGTAGTCCAATATTTATAAATTAGACCATCTTCGAAATATAATATCAGCTAAACAGTTAAATCTCATTGAAATTATTGCATAATTTAAACTTAATTTCGAACATAAACTGAGCCCTACAACTGTTAATTTATTGTAATTATTTCCTTCCTTTTTTATAATGAAAATAACAAACTACTCATGTTTTAAAATTATATTATGATGAGCGCCCTTGTGACGATGCATAACAATATGCAGATCGGAAGCAATAAGCCTTGAGGGAATTTAATGACACATTTAAAATTGTCAATGACGAATCAATTTTGTACGAAAGACCCGATTCGTGACCCACACTTCATCTTCGCAGAGGTGTCGTTCTTGAAACTCTCTTCATAGGCAGAGAGTGTTCGTTCAAAGTCATTTTATTTTTATTAAAATCAGTTTTATCTCGGTTTGTTCTTTTCTTCATTTGTTTCGAACCAAATAAACATTTTAAATCACCTATAATTTACTATTTGTAAGTGAGTGCAAAGAGAGGCTTTTCTGCAAAGGAGATTGATCTACGCAGTTGGTATTCGCGAGTCACGCGATCAACAGTTTTAGCTTAAAAACAGTTCATATTTTAGATATACATGGATAAACATTATAAAATGCATTCTTCACAAATCAAGACATGTCTTTGAACATAAAAATAACATTCAGTAGGTTAAAATTGCTATTTTAAAGGAGAATTCGACGTGATTTTTATCTCGATATTGACACATAAAAGTCTGCTGCAAGTCTCATAGGGACGGTTTTGTCTTCGTAAATAAAACCCCCAAAAAAGAAATGCGCGTCAAAATAAAGCAACTGCAAATACTTAAAACATCGGAATATTTATCTCATTTTAGATGTGTCATAACTTAGTGTTTTTAAACAAACGCAATTGTAATATGTTCAAGACATTTAAATTTGTTTTTTTCTAATAATAACTCCTCCCATGTGATTTCCGAAAAGCTATTAAAGATAGAAGTTGCGGGCTTCTGCCCGGCGACTAATAATTCGACAATCAGTTTATGTTAATATAACCGAGGGTAGCTAAAGTGGCTTTTGTCATTGTACAAAAAATAATTAAATATGTTCGATACAGAGTTTTAATTCTTATTACCAGTTCTTGGTACATCAAAAATGTAAATTGTTGACGCAAGTTTTGAATAATAACCGACGAATGAGATGGTCATTTTAGTGTTATTGTAATAAGCAAAGACGCTTAACTGGTTTAAAAAAATACTATTTCTTTTCTATTAGCAAATACATAGAGCTTTGTTTCCGGATGTTTTAAAAGTGATAAATTCAACATATTCTCTCAAATAAACACATAGACTAGGACAATGTACTATATTTCTACATTATGTTTATTTCTTGTTGCTTATTATATCAAAAGGGACGTAGGGAAATTGGTAATTTATTTAACAGAAATAATAACTTATCTTACTATTCTTGTTTACACATTAACTGCTTTATCAATTTAACCATTTCCTTCTTCAAACAAATTGCACCAGATGTAGACGACTTCTGAAACATTTTAGCAATAGAAATAGAACATTTCGTAAATGGAAATGTAATTATTGAAAAATTGCTCATCTGCTGACAATGCCTTAACATATCTCGGGTGGGAAAGATTTAATAATGTACAGTAGTAAAAGTAAACTTTCTTTAAACGAGTATTGTCCTTTTCCGTACCGATTGTTTTTTGTTTACCTCTTTTGGTCTATTGTAAGCAGTCCATAATTTGTTATCACCAGGTCTTTGCTTTCTTCGTGTCATTTTACATCGATAAAATACCTAGTATAAAGTAAACTAATGACTGAAAGTAAGAAGTTCTTCAAAAATACAAAGGTGAGAGAAATTTAGAAATTCTTAATTACGTAAGTAGCACGATTTGCAACTACGTTAGATTTAGAATTTCTAATTTTGGAAAATACTTGAATCCTTTTCGCACATAAACCAAATTGACAGCAGACGACTTTGAAAACATGAAGGCAAAACTATGGATTGTTGCTATGTACCAACATATACTTATTGAATAGAGATAGATTGAAACATTGTGACAAAGGAAGAGATTTCTTGTTAGAAGAAATCACTATTTTCGACGATGTTTTATTCTTGAAAACATTTACATATAATACTGGGTAGTACATACAACTTAAGCATATCATGTACATTTTATTTTAAATATTTAATTAACCAAGTTTGTTTCAGAGGAGATTTCTACAGAAGTTAATTAAATATCAATTCAAGCGTCGGATCAAACAAACAAGGATGAGACCACCATTCATTTTAACCACGAGTTTAGCCGAAGATGTTTTCGACAGTTTTCATTCCCCTCCGTTATTTGATCGAGTGGGCATTTGTGATTGGCGGAATTTAGCTTACGACAGCAGCATCCAGATATTGAATCTGGAAACAGACGATACGGCCCAAAATGGACATAGATTCCTTTCTCTAACAAATAGAGACTCCAATCAAACTATGAGTTCAATATCGGAATATGATTCAGAAGGGATGTCATCTCATTTTCTACGAGATAATGCGAGATCACGCATTTTGATGAACTTCACCGGAAACATCAGTACGTCAGACATATTGACAAACACTTGGGACAATTTGAAAGATGCTAGACTCGTGTCCTATTATAAGGAAGTAAACATGATAAAAAGCTTCACTTATAACAAAAATCCGTTAACTATTAAAGATGGAGGGGCATTGGAAACGGATAACAGGAAGTTGTGTTACAAGCACTCGAAATTCTCGATGAACAAACATTTACAAGGAAAATTTTACAGTGACAAGATAACAATCACAAAGTAAGGCAAACACCAGGCTTATCATGGAATCCGCAGCAACATTCATGGAAACTGCTTACCCGATGTTAACAAACGGCTTCGGATCGCTGTCAAGTTTTCTAATAGAAAACGAGACCATACCTTCTATCAATAGTGCTACATCGGTCGGCGTTTCAAGACAAATTAAACGTTCTGAATGCGTAGAATCAGTTTTCACTCGGACACCTTCACTGCGATCCACTAAACCAAGGTCAATCACTACATTGGATCTAAGATATGTTCAGTGTAAACGGACACTCGACTTCAAAAGATCATTTGAAAATAATACAAAGCCATTCTCAAACTCTGATCTTATCTGTGATCAATTCAAAGAATAGCAAACCGTGCTTAATTTGTGTACTCGAAAACCCCGATTAGGTCTTGCAATCAAGAAAGACAAAAAGCAAGTTAATTTAAATAATGACGCCATTGCGGATATTAAACACGCCATTTCCAAATCCAAAAAGCGTTTAAATATCAAAACAAATGGCACAATCAACATGCTGCCGAAAATAATAAAGAGTCCACGAAGACAAAATAGTTCCACATGCAAAAGGAAAGGTGTAGATCTGTGCATCCGTTTGATATGACTTCGGATAAAAAATTATCGATTAAAGATCAGATTACATGTATATGGAGACTGGATTGTTCCTGCACTTGTCATAATTAAGCAGTTTGCTAGAAGCACGACTCATTGCGTCCGTGTGTGTGACAAATATAAGCACATGCAATGCGTGATGAATAATGGTTTAAACCTTTCTCACATACAACAAATCTGCTACAGACGACTTTGAACACGTCGAATATCTCTGTCAATAAATGTATACGTATTGACGAAAGTTGAAAACATTGTGGCAAATGGAGATATTGCTCGTAGGAGTAATTTCTCCTTTTTCCTCAATGTTATCAAAATCTGTCTGCTGTAAATGCGTCTTCATGTGGGAAAGGGTTAATTAACCTTGGTAAGGGTAAGCTAATCAATGGGTATTTGTGATCAGTGTTGGTACAGACCTGTGTGCTTATTCCTGCTATCAGATTCAAGTGTTAACACTCTGACATTCAGTGTAGATCTAGATCCTAATGCGCGGACGCGCACGTTGAAATGGTTATACACTGAATGCGATTGGTTTTCTTGGGGCCTATTCCATATGTTTTACGATACAAAGACGCGGATGGATGGCATGACATGTGCATTAGATTGAGAAGAATAAATGCTACAGTTTGATTTAAATACTCATATGGTAACTAAAGACTAGTGCTCTTAACCCTTTTCGTAAAGCCATTTTGCCACAATGTTTTCAACTTTATTCAATAATTATACCTTGACTCAAAGAAATTTTCCTAAAATGGTGCCTTGACGTTTTCAAAGTCGTCTGCATAAAAAAGTATTGTCTAGCGGAAAGGGTTAAACCATAAAAAGCTACCGTAAGACGCGTAACTTTGTGTTTAATAAGTTATGAGGAATACATTTTCATTATCTGTTGAGATGTGTCATAAGTTGTTATTTTATAAACTGTATAGACCTATCAACATTGTTATCGTTATTGATTTATAAATTATACTTTCTACTGTAAATAAAATTAATATATGCTTCTTCTACATTTGTTAAAAATTTAAAAATATAATATATAAAAGTTTGTCTCATTATTTTATATTCTCATCATTGACCCGAGCCAACGTAAAGAGTCGCCTGTCGTCATTTTAAACACGTATCCCGCTGTATTTATGCAATCGGCATCATTTCCCCTGATTGTAATACGTACCGTCAAACATGTGTTAAAGAACACATTGGATTATAAATGCCCTGTCTTCAGCAGCCACATTTTTAATTTCCCTGCAATTAAAGACCACCTGTGAACAAAGACCATATCGTTGTTTTCCCATTGGTGTTTTTTTTTATACTTAGGTCCCATTGTACATGTATATGGACCAGAATTTGCAAGATATCGACACATGAGTGACAAAGATTAATCTACAAGATTGTCTACAAACGTGTATTAGGACATGTTTACGTTATTTTAAGTCGCGTTCATAGGACTACGGGCTGGGAAGACGACTCGACTCACGATTCTTCTATACTAGCTTAAAGCCATTCCCATTTTAAAATCGTCATGTATAGAGACTTTCAACATATTAGCAATATTATGAGTAGTTTCCCCTCTTGTCATACATGATTCAACACATTTCGCTTTAAAGATCAGTTGACATCAAAAAGCATTATATCGGGAGCAGCAAAATTAACAAACGTTTTCAATATACAGATGGTATTAGATAGCTTTCACAGCAGATGAATTTCGTGGAAACATTATGGTTTGCACCTCAATCAGACATCTTTAGCCCTTTAAAACATACAACATATCGATTTGGGAAGCTGAACCATCTCCAACATACGACAAAACTGAAGCAGATGACTTTGGAAACGTCTTGGCAATAATGGGGAAAAATCACCATAAATGAGAGTTTAATTATTAAAAAGTGTTGTAAACGGGTGGCAAAACGGGAAATTACTCGTAATGAGCAATTTCTGCTATAGACGCAATGTTTTCAAACGTCGCCTGCTGCAGATGCGTCAAAAATAATGTTATAAGTGGGAAAGTCTGAATGGTCAGGGAGCGTGAGGTCGAAGGTTAGAATCCCAGCAGTGACAAGTGACATATTTAGCCCTTACATACATACAACAAATCTGATTGCGGAAGTGTTTTCTGTGTGGACTCTCAAGAAATCACACTAGGAGAGCAGCATTGTCTTTCAGACCAGATAACAATCGCAAAGCAAGACAAACGCCAGGCTTATCATTGAATAGAGCAGCAGCAACATTCGTGGAAACTGCTTTCCCGCTGCGGATCGCTGTCAAGTTTTCTACAAGAAAACGAGACCATACCGTCTTACAATAGTGCTAGACCGGTCGCTTTTTCAAGACAAACTAAAAGTGCTGAATGCATGGAATCAGTTTTCACTCGGACAACTTCACTGCGATCTACTATACCAAGGTCAATCGTTACATCGGATCTAAGATATTTTCAGTGTAAACGGACACTCGACTTCAAAGGATCATTTGAAAATAATACAAAGCCATTCTCAAACTCTGATATTATCTGTGATCAATTCAAAGAATATGAAACCGTGCTTAATGTGTGTACTCGAAAACACGGTTTAGGTCTTGCAATCAAGAAAGACAAAAAAAAGTAATTATAAATAATGACAACATTGCGGATATTAAACACGCCATTTTGAAATTCGAAAAAGCGTTTAAATATCAAAACAAATGGCGCAATCAACATGCTGCCGAAAATAATAAAGATGAATTCACACACTGCAAAGAGTCCACGAAGACAAAATAGTTCCACATGCAAAAGGAAAGAGCGAATGCACACAATTTCCCCCGATTTTCAGTTCAGAACTGTGTTTGAATCACTTCTATGATTGGCGGCATAATGTAAACTTTCTTTCTGGGCCCTTGCGACCAGTGTAGATCTAGTTTGTCCAGAAGCACGACTCGTATCGTCTGTGTGTGTAACAAATAACATACACATGCAAACACCATGAATAATGGTTTAACCATTTCTCACATACAACACAATCTGCTGCAGACAAATGTGTACACCTCGAATTTCTATAAAAAATAATGTATGCGGATGTTCAATACTTGAAAACATTTCGGCAAATAAGATATTCCTCGTAATGAGCAATTTCTGAGTTGGCCTCATTTACTTTTAAATTATCTGCTGTAAATGCGTCTACATGTGTGAAAGGGTTAAATAACCTTGCTAAGGTTAAACTAATCAATGGGTAGTTGTGACCAGTGTTGAAGTATTAACAATCTGACATTCAACGTAGATCTAGACCCGACTGCGGGGACCACACACATTAAAGTGATTCTATGCTGAATGTGGTTGGTTTTCTTTGAGCTTATTCCACGTGTTTTGTAAACAAAGACGCGGATGGATGGGGTGCCATGTGCCGTCGATTGAGAATAATTAATGCTATAGTTTGTTTTGAATGTTTATATGGGAAATAAAGACTAGTGCTCTTAACCCTTTTCCACATCTAGACACATGTAGAAGACGACCTTTGAGAACAGTTGGCCAAAATCAGAAATTACTCATAATGAAATTTACTCCTTATGCCACAATACTTTCAATTTTACTCAATAATTATACTTTGCATCAAAGAAATGTTCCTTAAATGTTGCCTGGAGGTTTTCAAAGTCGTCTGCTGCAGATGTATTGTATACCGTAAAGGGTTAGACTATAAAAAGCTACCGTAAGACGCGTAACTTTGTGTTTAATAAGTTATGAGGGATGCATTTTCATTATCTGTTGAGATGTGTCATAAGTTGTTATTTTATAGACTGTATAGACCTATCAACATTGTTATCGTTATTGATTTATAAATTCTACTTTCAATTGTAAATACATGCTTCTTCTACATTTGTTAAAAAATAATTAAAGTATGTTAAGAAATATAAAAATATAATATATACAGGTTTGTCTCAATATTTTATATTCTCATCATTGTACCGAGCCGACGTAAAGTATCGTCAGCCGTCATTTTAATCACATATACCGCTGTATTTATGCAGCCGCACTGTTAATATTTCTATTTTCGAATATTCTGTATAAGTGAGACTGCAATTACAGACCATCTGTGAACAAAGACCATATAGTTGTCTTCCCATTGATGGTTGTTATACACGGGTCCAACTGTACATGTATATTGACACTTTTTTGTTAAATATCGACACATGAGTATCGAAGAATGTAGACACAAACTTAACTACAAGACTGTTCAATGTGATCTTTGTCTACAAACGTGCATACGGACATGTTTACGTTGTTTAAAGTCGCTTTCAGAGGAATACGAGACTTCTAAACTAACTTACAGCTATTTCTATTTTACAATCGTATTCTTATTTATAGAGAATTTCAACATTTTAGGATAAATGTTTTTCAAAGTCATCTGCTGCATATTTGTTGTATGTGAAAAATCGTTTAAATGTCGGATTCTGTCATGAGCCGAATCCATAAAGCTAAGGTAATTCTAGAAATACGCGATATCTCCCACAGCAAAGGAAATTCCTGATATTCGTAAACATACAACTTCTAAGAAAATTCTTCATTAGGATGTTTTTTTCTTAAGTAAAAAAACTTTGTTCTGATTCATTATGTTTGAACGTCAAAACCCATAACTTCATAAAAAGATGACAATGTAATCACTGTTACACTTTGCGTAATGTTCTCTTTTAGACTTCTCCAGAGTGAACATATATAAAGAAAGTGGACAATCTGGAGTCGCAATCACATAATTTTAAAGACAGAATATGTAAAGTTTTATGAACCATTCGCGGAGAAAAAGCATGAATTATTTTCCATTTCTCTGGTACCTGGTTGTGGGCAATGGTTACATAATGGTTGCACATCATGTCTATCTGCTTGATACCTGGTTGTGGGCATGTGCTATAGAATGGTAGCGAGGTCTGCCTATCTGTCTGGTAGCTGGCTGTGAGCATGGGTTAAAAAGTTATAACGAGGTCTTTATATCTGCTTGGTACCTGGTTGTGGGCATTGGTCAAATAAGTATTGCGAAGCCCGTCTATCTACCTGGTACCTTGCTGTGAGCAAGGGTTAAATAATGGTAGTGATGTCTGTTTATCTGTCCGGTATCTGGTTGTAGGCAATGGTTAAATAATCGTAGCGAGGTCTGTCTATCTGTCGGGTACCTGGTTTTGGGCATCGGTTAAATAATGATAGCGAGGTATATTTATCTGCATTGTACGCGGCTGTGGGCATGCGTTGAACAATGGTAGGGAGGTCTGTATATCTGCATGGTACCTGCCTGTGGGAAAGAGTTAAATAATGGTAGCGAGGTCTGTCTATCTGTCTGATACCTAGCTGTGGGCAATGTTAACTAATGGTAAAAAAGGTCTCTCTATCTCCTTGATACCTGGTTCTGGGCTTGGGTTCAAAAATAATAGCGAGGTCTGTATATCTGTCTGGTACCTGGTTAAGCGTATGGGTTAAGACATGTTAGCGAGGTCTGTATATATGTCTGGTACCTGGCTGTGGGCAAGCGTTAATAATGATAGCGAAGCCCATCTCTCTGCCTGGTACCTGGCTATGGACAAGGGTTAAATACAGATAAAATGGTCTTTCTCCCTGGTACCTGGTTGTGGGCATGGGTTCAATACTCGTAGCGAGGTCTGTCTATCTGTCTGGTACCTAGTTGTAGGCATGGGTTAAATAACGGTAGCATGGTCTATATATATATGCATGGTACCTGGCTGTGAGCAAGGATTAAGTTATGGTAGCGAGGTATGTCTATCTGTCTGATACCTTTCTATGGGCAAGGGTTAAGTAATGGTAGCAAGGTATTTCTATATGTCTGGTACTGGCTGTGGGCAAGGGTTAAGTAATGGATCGAGGTATGTCTATATGTCTGGTATCTGGTTCTGGGCATGGGTTCAAAATTGGTAGCGAGGTCTGTATATCTGTCTGGTACCTAGCTGTGGACAAGAGTTAAATAATGGTAGCGAAGTCCGTCTATTTGCCTGTGGGCAATGGTTAAATAATGGTAGTGGAGTCTGTCTAGTTGAAGGGTACATGGCTGTGGGCAAATTAAATAATGCCTGGTACCTTGTTGTTAGCATGGGTTAAATAATGGTAACGAAGCCTGTCCATCTGACTGTGGGCATGAGTTAAATAATGGTAGCAAAGCCTGTATTTTGCCAAAAAGGATAGGGATCAGGAAGTAAAATGTGTTCAGTAAAAAAGTGTCAGCAATGATTTTCAGTAGGTGTGATACTATAACAAATAAGCACTTGACTTTAGCAGCAAATCATCTACATTTGACGTCTAAAAGGGTTTAGACAGACATATAGTACGGTTCTATGAAGGAAATTATTATTATTGAATAGAGTTAAAAACATTTTGGAAGTAAAGATGTCTAATCATGCGTTATGTCTTCTTTTGCCAAAATGTATGTGTAACATATTGAACAAAAGAGAAACATTCAATTCAATTCAATATATTTTATTGCATAAAACAACAAACAGTATGTTTATAGCAAATAAAGAAATTATAAAATGTACAAACGGAGAAATGGATTTTCCAGAAGAATTTGCAATAATTTAACATTATGAGTGTTCTTGTTAAAATTGCTCTATTGTAGAAGTATGATGTATACATTTCGTTAAAACTTTGATATTAGGACGGTTATCAAAGCTGGACCATCACATCATTAGGTGTAATAATCCAGCATTGCTACCGTTCTCTATGTTTCATTGCAACGAATACATATTTTGATAAACTATTTATAGTTTTCGTAGAAATTGAAGACATTAATGCATTAAATTTAAGTATACTTGGCCAATGACAATAATATTTTTTTAAATATCTCTTGCGTATTTCATAATATTTTGGGCACACTAATAAGAAATGATATTCTGATTCAATGACGTTCATGTTGCAGTGTGTGCATATTCTCTCGGATCTAGGAATGTTCAAATATCTGCCTGTTTCAATTTCCAGATTGTGACATGATAAACGTAACTTTGTCAGAGATATTCGGTATTTGTTTACGTTTATACATGACAGATATAATTCAATGTTAAAATCATGTTTAAACATACAATAAGAAGCAAGCTTACTTGAATTATTAATGTTTGCATACCAGTTTTGTTTGTATATGTCGATGATACGTTGCTTAATGGTTCGGAAGTCAATAGTTTGTGGATTTTGGTCTATCCATATATTTGTCATACCGATTTCATCTAGTATGTTTTTAACGTTATGTGCCCAATTAAGTTTAAAGTGATTGATATTATGATCTGAATCTAGCTGCAACATGTTATAGATTTGTTTCATTAAGGAATGATCTGGTTGATTTAGAATTTTGATCCAATACTTCATAATTGAAATCTTTCTTTTGATATGCATAGGGTAACGACCTAACTCGCCATATAGGGCATCAAGATTAGTACATTTTTTAACATTTAGGATCTTTCTTAGAAACTTAGTATGTATCAATTCCACATTTTTACTTGGAAAGTAACCCCAAATTTCTCCTCCGTAATTTAGGACTGATCCTACTAGACTATCAAACAGATTACATTTATCGTTTGTATTTAAGTTTAACTGGTTGAATACAATAAACAAGTTATGTAAAGCGTATAAAGAATGTTGTGCTGTCCTTTTCTGGGTACGAAACCAGCATCCGTTCTTGTATAAATTAATTCCTAAATATTTAAAGGAGTCCACAATCTCTAATTGAATATTGTTGTAGATAAATTCATGTAAGGTATGTCGTCCTTTTTCAAATATAATAATTTTTGTTTTTTTAGTATTAACCTTAATACCCCATGAATTACAATATTGTTCTAGATCGTTTAATAAAGATTGTAGAGCCTGTGGTGAGTGAGCGAATAAGGCAGTATCATCGGCGAAAAGTAACATGAAAATCTTGATATCATTTATCATAAACAGATCATCTATATTATTGTTTAAGTGAGATAGAATGTCATTAACGAAAAAAAGGAACAATAGGCTGGAACTTGGGTCCCCTTGCTTAACTCCAATATTTGAATCTATAAAGGGAGATAATTCATTATTAACCCTTACACAATATTTGATGGTTCTATACATGCTCCTTATCGCATTTATGATTTTGGAGCTAACATCCTCATGAAAAAGTTTTTGAAAGAGTAAAGATCGATCAATCTTGTCAAAGCATTTCTCAAAATCAATAAATGCACAATAAAGTTTTTTTCTTTGGCTTAATGTTTTAGTTATTATAGAATGTAGTATGAAAATACAATCGACTGTAGATTTTCCTTTTTGAAATCCAAATTGATTTTCAATTATCTTTTCGTGTTTGTTAGACCATTTTGTAAGGCGATTTAATATGACATGAGAGTATATCTTAGCTATAGTGTTTACAAGTGTAATGCCTCTATAATTTTGTGCATTATCAACATCTCCCCCCTTGAATATTGGTACGATTATACCATTTCCCCATGATTGAGGATATTCGCCCTTAGCGAAGAGATAATTAAATAATTTGAGAATGAAAGGAGATGTTATATTAAACGTCTTTTTATATACCTCCGCTACGATATCATCTAAACCGCTACTTTTATTATCATTTTGTTGAAAGACAGCATGGTGCAGTTCGTTTATGGTAATTTCACAGTCTAAATCTTCATCAAAAATAGTATCTTGAATATCGTTGTCATCATTAATAGTATTTTCATCTATGTGATATAGTGAGTTGAAATGGTTATATAAGTCATTTACATTTATTTGACTAATAACTTTAGCGGGTTGCTTATATTGCCTCTTTATTTGATTCCAGAATTGCTTTGGATTATATTTACTTAGTTGAGATAATCTGTGCTTTTCCCTTTGCATGAATTCACCTTTGTTCTTGTTTTTTATTTTGTTGTAATGAGATTTAGAATTAATATAATCTAATCGATTCGCATCAGATTTGTTTCTTAGAAATGTATTTCTATCTCTATTAAATAGTTTTCTAGCATTACAGCATTCATAGTTAAACCAAGGTTTTTTATTTACTTTATTGGAATTATAATTCTTTTTTCTGTTATCACTATGCTTTTTAAACGTTTCAGCTATACACTCTTGTATAACTTCTGCGAATGTATTTGCTATATTTTCAATGTTATTACATGTACTTGTAGTTATCTCGTTACATAAACTGTTAAATGTGTGAGCTCTTTTCAGTAATAAGTCATTTAAACTTTCGAATTTATCATTATCCCATTTTTTGAAGGGTATCTTCTTGTTATCATTGATATTCGATGAATGATTATTTATGTCATATATTTGTTTTCTATTTAAACTAAATAAGATAGCAGAATGGTCTGAAAATTCAGTGGGTTTTAAAATTTCAAAGTTTGAAATAATTTCAATATCATTATAATTTAACAATAAATAGTCTACTATACTAGATCCATTGTACGAGTGAAGGGTGTACTGTCCAATACCGAGGTCACTATGCAGACGACCATTTCCTATAATAGTAGAAGTCGATATACACAAATCAATCAAGCGTTTACCATACGCATCAGTCACGTGGTCTTTACTTGCACGAAGTGGTACATAAACATAGTTTGACAGCTGGTTGTCATTATCTAAGTACATGTCATAATCTAAAACATCGTCTGCATTTGAGCATCTGCCGTTAAAATCGCCTGTAACAAATACCTTTCCTAGTGTTTTATATTTTTCTAATCCTATTTCAATTTTTTCGAAAAAGTCAAACTCATTGAAATCAATATAATTGGAACCTTTTGGTGGTATATAAGTTAAACATATATATACAACATTATCAAATACAGCAAAATGCCAATATAATTCCCAACATGTGTTCAATATTTCTCCAGACACGAGACCGTCGGATTAATCGATTGGCGATACAAACACAAAACATGGTTAATTACATTTAAACAATCCATTTAATCACTACATACAATTAAACACAAACAGTTCACACTTAGCCCAGACGGCTTCAATATATGCAATCAAGTCCTTCTTAAACCCTTTATCTAACAGGTTTATGAGACACTTAAATATTCTATAATTTTTAGGAAAAAGAGAAAAAACACAAATCAAATGGTTTTAAAATAATCTAGACATAGTGGGAAATATATTCGGAAATTAATAACATTGACTGATACTGTAGTATCAATACATTCAGACTATTTTCATTTTTGCATCAATTTTAAAAGACTTATTTCTTCCTCTTTAGATATACCAAAACTCGTGAGCATCGGGTAAAGCGTTATAATCAAACAATCGTCCTACTAATGACCACATAATAAGGCATACAGCACCACTCATTTCGCATGAAAACACGGTAATTAATGGATAATCAAACGAAGTTATGGTGTTTTCAATTTAATTTGACGCGAGTAATGCTTCGGTTTGCCGCGAATTCGACTGAACGTAGACTACTCAATCTTCTACATATATTAAGAGCCAGTGGTAAAGTATCATATGCCAGGTATTGAGTACCGAGTTAGAACCAAAGTTTATTATATACCATATTCTTGTACCGTAAATACACATCAAGAATTCTGTGTGCAAGATTGCTGGTCAGCTGCGTAGATTGGAAGTAAGTTTGATATAATTCGACAATCATTTTATGTTAATATAACCGAGGGTATCAAAATATGTGATACAGAGTTTTAATACTTATTACCAGTTTTTGGTAAATCAGTGAAAAATTTAAATTGTTGACACAAGTCTGGAATGATAACCGACGACTGAGATGGTCATTTTAGTGTTATTGTAATTAGCAAAGACGCTTAACTGGTTTAACAAAATACTATTTATTTTCTATAAGCAAATACGCTGAACTTTGTTTCCGAATGTTTTAAAAGTGATAAATTCAACATATTCCCTAAAATAAACACATGGAATAGGACAATGTTCTATATTTCTACATTATGTTTATTTCTTGTTGCTTACTATATCAAAATTGGTAATTTATTTAACTGTAATAATAACTTATCTTACTATTCTTTTATACACATGAACTGTTTTATTAATTTAATCATTTCCTTCTCCAAACAAATTTGCACCAGATGTAGACGAATTCTGAAACATTTTGGCAAATAGAACATTTCGTAAATGGAAATGTAATTATTGAAAAATTGCTCATCTGCTAACAATGCCTTAACATATCTCGGCAAGTGGGAAAGATTTAATAATGTACAGTAGTAAAAGTAAAGTAAAATTTCTTAAAACGAGTAATATTGTCCTTTAAGGTACCGATTGATTTTTGTTTACCTCTTTTAGCAGTCCACAATTTCTTATCACCAGGTCTTTGTTTTCTTCGTGTCTTTTTACATCGATAAAATACCTAGTATAAAGTAAACTAATGACTGAAAGTAAGGAGTTCTTAAAAAATACAAAGCTGAGAGAAATTTAGAAATTCTTAATTTCGAAATTAACACGATTTCCGACTACTTTGGATTGAGGAGATCTAATTTGGGAAAATACTTGAATCCTTTTCGCACATAAACCAAATTGACAGAAGACGACTTTGAAAAAAATATGGATTTTTGCTATGCACCAACATATAATTATTGAATAGAGATGGAGACATTGTGGCAAAGGGAGAGATTGCTTGTTACAAGAAATCACTATTTGGAACGATGTCTTCTTCTTGAAAACATTTACATATAAGACTGGGTAGTACATACAACTTAAGCATCTCATGTACATTTTATTTTAAATATTTAATTAACAATGTTTGTTTCAGAGGAGATTTCTACAGAAGTTTGTTAAATCTCAATTCAAGCGTCAGATCAAACACACAAGGATGAGACCACCATTCATTCCAACCACGAGTTTAGCCGAAGATGTTTCCGACAGTTTTCGGTCACCTCCGTCATTGGACCGAGAAGGTATTTGTGATTGGCGACGGAATTTAACTTACGACAGCAGCATCCATATATTGAATCTGAAAACAGACGATACGGCCCAAAAGGGACACAGATTCCTTTCTCGAACAAATGGAGACACCAATCAAACTATGAGTTCAATATCGGAATATGATTCAGAAGTGATATCATCTCATTTTCTACGAGATAATGCGAGATCACGTATTTTAACAAACGTCACCGGAAACATCAGTACGTCAGACATATTGACAAACACTTGGGACAATTTGAAAGATGCTAGACTGGTTTCCTATTTGAAGGAAGTAGACATGATAAAAAGCTTCACTTATAACACAAACTCTTCAACTATTAAAGATGCAGGGGCATTGGAAACCGATAATAGAAAGTTGTGTTACAAGCAAGCGAAATTCTCGACGAAAAAGCATTTACAAAGAAATCCTTACAGTGACTCCGCACTCGACCTGTCTAGAACTTCCAAATTGCACAGAGAACAGAACGGAAATGACCACCATATTGCAAAACGAGACCGGAAAGAATGTGTTGTAACAAACACTCGGATATTGACTGCACCGTACGTCATCAAAGAACCAAATTTAGTTGAACCGCTGTATGAAACGAGACACGCAAGTAAACTTGGACCCGTTACAGGAGTTAAATTGAGCCCATTACAGAAGGAATCGAGACCTAGAAGACAGGGAAAATATGGCCTCTCAAGAAATCACACTAGGAGTGCAGCATTGTCTTTGAGGCCAGATAACAATCGCAAAGTAAGAAAAAACCCAGGCTTATCATCGACTCCATTAGCAGCAACATTCGTGGAAACTGCTTTCCCGATGTTAACAAACGGCTGCGGATCGCTGTCAAACTTTCTAATAGAAAACGAGACCATACCTTCTATCAGTAGTGCTACCCCAGTTACCGTTTCGAGTGCTAAATGTGTGGAACCAGTTTTCACTGGGACACCTTCACTGCGATCGACAAAACCGTCAATCGCTATATCGGATCTAAGATATGTTCAGTGCAAACGGACACTCGACATCAATGGATCATTTGAAAATAATACAAAGCAAATATCAAACTCTGAAGACTTATGTGATGAATTCAGGGAATACGAAACCGTGCTTAATTTGTGTACTAGAAAACCCCGATTAGGTCTTGCAATCAAAATAAACAAAAAAGAAGTAATTTTAAATAATGACAACATTGCGGATGTGAAACACGCCATTTCGAAATCCAAAAAGCGTTTGAATATCAAAACAAATGGCACAATCAGCATGCTGCCGACGACAACAAAGATGCATTCACACACTGCAAAGAGTCCACGAAGAAAAAATAGTTCCACATGCAACATGAAACGGCGAATGCATGCAATTTCTCCCGATTTCCAGTTCAGAACTGTATTTGAATCACATGTATGATTGGTGGAAGAATTGAAGTTGTCTTTGTGAGCCTGTGCGACAAGTGTAGATCTTTGCATTCGGTTGATATGTCTTCGGATAAAACATTATCGAATAAGGATCAGATTACACGTATATGGAGACTGATAGTTTCCTTCCCCTGGCTTATTTGAGCAGTTTGCTAGAAGCACGACTCGTTGCGTCCGTGTGTGTGACAAATAATAAACACATGCAATGCGTGATGAATAATGGTTCAAACCTTTCTCACATACAACAAATCTGCTGCAGACGACTTTGAACACGTCGAATATCTCTGTTAATAAATGTTGAAAGTTGAAAACATTATGGCAAATGGAGATATGGCTCGTGATGAGTAATTTCTCCTTTTGCCTCAATGTTATCAACATCTGTCTGCTATAATTGCGTCTCCATGTGGGAAAGGGTTAAGTAACCTTGCTAAGGTTAAACTAATCAATGGGTATTTGTGACCAGTGTTGATACAGACCTTATAGACAGGGCTTATTCCTGCTATCCAATTCAAGTGTTAACACTCTGACATTCAGTGTAGATCAAGATCTGACTGTGCACAGACCACACACGTTGATGTGATTCTTCTGGTTTGTTTTCCAATGAGCCTATTCCATATGTTTTACGACACATAGACGCGGATGGATGGCGTGACATGTGCATTATATTGAGAAGAATTAATGCAACAGTTTGATTTAAATGCTCATATGGGAACTAAAGACTAGTGCTCTTAACCATTTCCCACATATAGACACATTTGGATGCATCTGTAGCAGACAACTTTTGAAAACAGTTGGGAAATAATGAGAAATTGCTCGTAATGCCATTTTGCCACAATGTTTTCAACTTTATTCAATAAATATACTTTGACTCGAAGACATTTTCCTTAAATGGTGCCTTGACGTTTTCAAAGTCGTCTGCATAAAAAAGTATTGTATATCGGAAAGGGTTAACACAATGAAGCTACCGTAAGACGCGTAACTTTTTGTTTAATAAGTTATGAGGAATACATTTTCATTATCTGTTGAGATGTGTCATACGTTGTTATTTTATAGACTGTATAGACCTATCAACATTGTTATCGTTATTGATTTATAAATTCTACTTTATATTGTAAATACAAATAATAACATGCTTCTTCTACATTTGTTAAAAATAAATAAAGTATGTTAAGTAATACAACTATAATATATAAAGGTTTGTCTCAATATTTTATATTCTCATCATTGTACCGAGCCGACGTAAAGAGTCGTCAGTCGGCATTTTAAACACATATCCCGCTGTATTTATGCAGCCGCACTGTTAGTATTCCAATTTAGAATTTTCTGTATAAGTTAGACTGCAATTAAAGACCACCTGTGAACAAAGACCATATTGATGTCTTCCCTTTGGTGGTTTTTATACACAGATCCCGTTGTACATGTATATTGACCCCTTTTTGGCTAAATATCGACACATGAGTATCGAAGAATGTAGACACAAACTTAACTACAAGACTGTTCAATGTGATATTTGTCTACACACGTGTATACGGACATGTTTACGTTGTTTAAAGTCGCTTTTAGAGGACTACGAGACTTCTAAACTAACTTACAGCCATTTCTATTTTAAAATCGTATCCTTATTTATAGAGAATTTCAACATTTTAGGATAAATTCTTTTCAAAGTCATATGCTGCATATTTGTTGTATCTGAAAAATCGTTTAAATGTCGGATTCTGTCATGAGCCGAATCCATAAAGCTAAGGTAATTCCAGAAATACGCGATATCTCCCACAGCAAAGGAAATTCCTGATATTCGTAAGCATACAACTTCTAAGCAAAATTCTTCCTTAGGATGTTTTTCCCTTAAGTAAAAATGTGTTCTGATTCATTATGTTTGACCGTCAAAACCCATAACTTCGCTAAAAGATGCCGATGTAATCACTGTTACATATTGCGTAATGTTCTCTTTTAGACTTCCCCAGAGTGAACATATATATATCTGGAGTCGCAATCACATAATTTTAAAGACAGAATATATAAAGTTTTATGAACCAATCGCGGAGAAAAAGCATGAATTATTTTCCCTTTCTCAAGATATGTTCATTTATCATTTACGACAGCGACAAAGATAATATAGAATGGGTTATATCCACGAAAAAGAGTTTAAATCTAAGATACAGCTAGTTAATGTGTATTAACCTATTCCCTGAACGATTAGTTTCATTCTAAAAAGCTTATACAAAGTGTGTGCTTCGGCTGTTAACCACGCCGGAGGAAAACCTACCACGTCGGTGCAATGGGTGGCTGGAGACCGCAGAAAACAGAAAACGATATATTCATTACGTTATTGTGTCTCAATCATTCTTAGGGGTAAAACCATAATGCATTCGTCCGTCTTCCTCCCTTCCTGTCTGTCTATATGTATGACTGTGTGTCTGTCTGTCTGTCTCCTCTACGTTTGTCTCTCTATCTTTCTCTCTCTTTCTCTCTCACAATCTCTCGCTCGCCCTCTCTCTTTCTCTCTCTCTATCTCCCTCTCTCTCTCTCTCTCTCTCTCTCTCTCTCTCCCCTATGTATGTCTCTGTCGTTGTCTCTCTCTCTCTCTCTCTCTTTATGTGTGTGTCTCTCTCTAGTTCTCCCTCTCTGTCTCTCTTTCTGTCTTTCTCTCTCTCTGTCTCTCTGTCTCTATCTATATTTCTCTCTCTCTCTCTCTCTCTCTCTCTCTCTCTCTCTCTCTCTTTCTCTCTCCCCTATGTATGTCTCTGTCGTTGTCTCTCTCTCTCTCTCTCTCTCTCTCTCTCTCTCTCTCTCTCTCTCTCTCTCTCTCTCTCTCTCTCTCTCTCTCTCTCTCTCTCTCTCTCTCTTTATTTGTGTGTCTCTCTCTATTTCACCCTCTCTCTCTCTCTCTCTGTCACTTTTTGTCTCTCTGTCACTCTCTCTCTCTCTCTCTCTCTCTCTCTCTCTCTCTTATCTCTCATTCTCTCTCTCTCTCATCTCTCATTCTCTCTCTCTTTCTCTCTCTCTTTTTTTCTCGCTTTGCCTCTCTGTCCGACACACCATGTATGTATATGTCTGTCTGTCTGTCTGTCAATCACTAACGGTTTCTGTACTGAGTGTAAGTTCGTAACTTGTTTACTAGGCGGTCGGACAGCTGTCACATCTTATTGTCATATAATGTTTTATAACATATGAGCTAACATACTTAGACAAGTGTTTATTAGATTTAGTAAGGCCTGTTAATAATATCTTTTCAGATCAATATTGTATTTGTTTGGTAAGGACGTCTGTACTATCCCCTCCATCTGAAAAGGAAGAGAAATTAGGTCTTGCTTCAACGATATCTATGTTAGCACTCATTCAAACCTATTGTTGGTTCTCAAAATAAGTTAGGTTTTGGAGGTAAAAAAAAAAAGGATTATAGAACATGCCACTTATATAGAGGTCTGCTACTTCCTAACTCATTGGTGTAGTGGTGAAAGCGTCAGTGATGTGGTTATCCGGGTCTGGTCACAAGTTGGGACACATATGTACCCAAGACGTTTAGCCGGGTAGTAATGGGTTACCTTCTTAGCGCCAAGGGGCGTACGACTTTAAACATCGCAGCGTATGATATGCGATGGTTGTACGAAAACACTATCGACCATTGTATCAAAGCCATCGTTCGACAATGCCATGTCCCCGACCCCATGACATATATTCTACCTAAATGCTTGTATACTGTTGAAAGCGACGTAAAACAAAATTCAAACATCGAACATTCGAAACATAGGTTTGGGATGTATCATGTAACACGTTTTTGTTTTCACATTTTCTGATAAAAAATATGGCTGAATGCCAGATTCGAATTTACGACCACAGGGTCGACAGTCTATGTCGTTACCGACTGGGTTTTCGAAGCTCAACACCGCTAATGCAGTAAGATGTATACTTTTTTCTCAGGGCCAGATATATTTACCAATCAGCATGGACATTTCCTGCAAAAAGAAATATCTACACATGGGTCCAATTCCAACGACCTTACTTAGCGCTTAGTAATTCTGAATTAATCAGAGCACATTTCATCATTTTTGTTTCCTACATATATATTGCAAAATATAAATAGTGGAATGTATTTAAGTATATGATTAAGTAAACATAAATATTGCCTTGCTGACTAACAATACTTGTTACGAAATGAAATCGTTTTACCTTTTTGTATTAAGAAAACACAAATGATGAAATGAGCTCCTAAGTGTACGTAACGTTGGTGGAGTTGGGACCTGACTACATTGTACACGCAGTCAGTTAAAGGTAATACCCGTTTACCAGGGTCGTCCCTGATGCTTGTATAGAACGCGATCGGAGAAGATTCCGATGATACTGCGAAGTTACAGTCCGAGCCCAATTCCACCAACGATAGTATAACTTAAATACGTAAGAGATTACTTCATCATTTTTGTTTTCCTAATAGGAATGCCTAAATGGTTCATTTCTTGACACGCATATTGATGGTGAGTTACTACTTATGTCACCATTATCATTTACTTTTGTTGAATACAATGAGTTGAGTTGAGGTTTTAAATGTAAATCATGAATACTGGAATGTGTTCCAATATTATACAGATTTAGATTATTACCTCGCGCTAAGTGGTGGAATTCGAGCCAGATCTTTCGGAGTTTGACACCGCTTAAAACAAATGTTCAGTTATATCACGGGTAATTTACCGGTACTACTGGCCAATTAATCCTGACATCAACGAGTCAGTTATATCACGGCGTTACCTGGGTAAGTTACCGGTACTACTGGCCAATTAATCCTGACATCAGTGAGTCAGTTATATCACGGCGTTACCTGGGTAATTTACAGGTACTACTGGCAAATTAATCCTGACACCAGCGAGTCAGTTATATCACGGCGTTACCTGGGTAATTTACAGGTACTACTGGCCAATTAATTCTGACACCAGCGAGTCAGTTATATCACGGCGTTACCTAGTAATTTACCGGTACTACTGGCCAATTAATCCTGACACCAGCGAGTCAGTTATATCACGGCGTTACCTGGTAATTTACAGGTACTACTGGCCAATTAATTCTGACACCAGCGAGTCAGTTATATAACGGCGTTACCTTGGTAAGTTACCGGTACTACTGGCCAATTAATCCTGACATCAGCGAGTCAGTTATATCACGGCGTTACCTGGGTAATTTACCAGTACTACTGGCCAATAAATCCTGACATCAGCGAGTCAGTTATATCAAGGCGTTACCAGGGTAATTTACCGGTACTACTGGTCAATTAATCCTGACATCAGTTATATCACAGCATTACCTGGGTAATTTACCAGTACTACTGGCCAATTAATCCTGACATCAGCGAGTCAGTTATATCACGGCGTTACCTGGGTAATTTACCAGTACTACTGGCCAATTAATCCTGACATCAGTTATATCACGGCGTTACCTGGGTAATTTACCGGTACTACTGGCCAATTAATCCTGACACCAGCGAGTCAGTTATATCACGGCGTTACCTGGGTAAGTTACCGGTACTACTGGCCACTTAATCCTGACATCAGTTATATCACGGCGTTACCTGGGTAAGTTACCGGTACTACTGGCCACTTAATCCTGACATCAGCGAGTCAGTTAATTAACGGCTAAGTTACCGGTACTACTGGCCACTTAATCCTGACATCAGCGAGTCAGTCGTAATACTAACGCAAAGCAGGGAAAGCCATTACTACCATTTTTAAATACTTTGGTATAACCCGGCATGTAATCCAACCCGCGACCTCCCGAACCATGTGGACGCTCTACTACGTCACCACCGGGGTAACCGAGCCTGATATGGCTGTATTCGTTAGTTGCTACATCCCGAGGGTTTGTTTGCCAATGCCATGGTCATTATTGAACTTGTGTCCGCTTTTATCAAAATATCAATTGATACAGAGAAATCATAAACTTTTGATATAGCACGTCTGGGAGCAATTTGTACCGTACATGAAACGAATTGTAAAATAAATTGCTTTCCCTCATGAAGACATTGAACATGAACATATTAACATGAACGATGCAGTTCGAACTTCGTTCTAGATGCATGTAGGAAATCCGATTTTATATGACCTTTACTACCAGTGCAGATCCAGTCGACCACGTACATCACCGCAGTTTGATCTATATCTGGACTGTTCGAATTGTTCAATGAAGCGTCTACCAAGCAGCTATTATACGAACGAAATACTCGCTTAACACCGCTTCGCTATCTCGTTTATCTATATGCGTTATCTCCCCCAGTTGATACCTAACGAGTTTGTAGGTGACGTTTTGATTGGCTGACGCAATTGTTAATCTGAAACGACATGTTCTTGGCTGTCATCATCATATATATATACGAGCCTTTGCTACTGCAACGAAGTTAAGGTCTGATTTAGATCGACTCAGTGAACATCTAGTGTACGCACCCCTGACCTGCGTTCAATAGGCGCTGAAACAGACATATAATACGTGAAAACCCAGAATGTTTCGGTGTGTGTCCGTTTGTGTACATAACTCTATAGATTGGTACCTATTGAATGTAACAGTGTGAAGGGCTAACATAGATTACACGTGAGGGGAAAGAATGATGACTGTAGAACGGAGTATTGTGCATTCCGATTGAAATAAAAGCAATACTTCAAGATTAATGAGCAATAATAACAACAATATGCTCGTAAATAATATATAGAGAATTTTAATCATGATTACTACTAGTGGTGATCCAAAGTAATGTTGTTGAAAATTAGACACGAATTATAGTTTAAGAAATATAGGCCTATAATTGAGCTTGAGAAAGAAATTCGTTAAGAAACATACATGCCTTCTATCTTTAAAAAAAAAAAGACAACAATAACTGAAGTGGGGAAAAAGTTCGTTTAAAATAGTGTATACTTTTTTATTTTTAGATAAATGATAGTTAACATTGTACACCTATAAAAGAGTCTGATTAATTAAGATTTATATTTAAGCAAATCATACTACCATCATTTAAGTAGGAGTTGAGGCTAAATGAATAGTTTTCTTTGCATTTCATGACACTTAAAACCAACTGAACTTATCACACATAGAGCTTTAATGTCAAAGTAGGCCCTCTGGTGAAGTAGTTAGTGTTTATTCAATGCCACTAGTCGTTTTGTAATTAAAAAGATAAGTTTAGAAATAAGAAATGGTATATCTTATGTAATTTGTAAAACAAAACAAAATCAGGAAAAAAGTTGTGAACCGATGCAGAACCGATCAGTTGGTATGAGATCGAAGTCCGATGCTGTTACAGCGATATTCGACCATCCTCTAAAGAAACTATCGCAGGAAAGACATGCGGCATTGATAATTGCGAACACAGATACTGATACATGAAGAGGAAAACTACATTCCTACACTTTTATGCTAAGGATCCTTATGAAAACTGTCTTTCATAACTGTGCTTGAAAGATGCTATAAATTACTGGAGAACAGTGTAGAGTCATATTAGTCTTCGCGGATGCCTTACGGTTGGTCTTGGTTTAGTATAGCAATGCGGAAATGTATGAGATATTCACATTATAAACTGTGTAATTTGCCTATGAATAGTGTCGTTTCACGTGCATCGCCTCGGTGTTGTAGTGATAGGTGGTGGGAGGTCGCAGGTTCGATCCCCGACCGAGTCTGACAAAGGCTTTAACAATGGTAGTAACTGATTCCGTTTTATTGCTCTAAGGATTGTGGTGGAAATCACTGGGGTCGAGATAAATGGGTCAGTTGTACTGGTAACTTGGTGTTTAAAACTTGATTAACAGGTTCCAGTTTTCATAAAGCAAATCTTCCGCAATAGTACTAGTATACGGATAGTTAGCCAACTAATGTGTTCTAGTATACGGATAGTTAGCCAACTGATGTGTTCTAGTATACGGATAGTTAGCCAACTGATGTGTTCTAGTATACGGATAGTTAACCAACTGATGTGTTCTAGTATACGGATAGTTAGCCAACTGATGTGTTCTAGTATACGGATAGTTAGCCAACTGATGTGTTCTAGTATACGGATAGTTAGCCAACTGATGTGTTCTAGTATACGGATAGTTAGCCAACTGATGTGTTCTAGTATACGGATAGTTAACCAACTGATGTGTTCTAGTTTACGGATAGTTAGCCAACTGATGTGTTCTAGTATACGGATAGTAAGCCAACTGATGTGTTCTAGTATACGGATAGTTAGCCAACTGATGTGTACTAGTTTACGGATAGTTAGCCAACTGATGTGTACTAGTATACGGATAGTTAGCCAATTGATGTGTTCTAGTATACGGATAGTTAGCCAACTGATGTGTTCTAGTTTACGGATAGTTAGCCAACTGATGTGTTCTAGTTTACGGATAGTTAGCCAACTGATGTAGTTAACGGATAGTTAGTCAACTGATGTGTACTAGTATACATGTACGGATAGTTAGCCAACTGATGTAGTTAACGGATAGTTAGTCAACTGATGTGTACTAGTATACATGTACGGATAGTTAGCCAACTGATGTGTTCTAGTTTACGAATAGTTAGCCAACTGATGTGTTCTAGTATACGGATAGTTAGCCAACTGATGTGTTCTAGTATACGGATAGTTAACCAACTGATGTGTTCTAGTATACGGATAGTTAGCCAACTGATGTGTTCTAGTATACGGATAGTTAGCCAACTGATGTGTTCTAGTATACGGATAGTTAGCCAACTGATGTGTTCTAGTATACGGATAGTTAGCCAACTGATGTGTTCTAGTATACGGATAGTTAACCAACTGATGTGTTCTAGTTTACGGATAGTTAGCCAACTGATGTGTTCTAGTATACGGATAGTAAGTCAACTGATGTGTTCTAGTATACGGATAGTTAGCCAACTGATGTGTTGTAGTTTACGAATAGTTACCCAACATTACGAATCTCTTTGGGTAGCGTGACATCGGGTTAACCCGAATAGGGTGTATCTTATTACACTGAACGCCGCTCAAATCAACTCGGGTCATCGGTGTTTTTTGCCGAATGCGGTCACTGTGAATAAAGGGGGGAAATATGCGTTTAAATAGCACTTAAAATTCGTCTGCTTAAAAGACATCGTTAAATGTCATCTGTAGCAGGGAGTGCGTTAATGTAATTCTTCGTTTTAGTAGGGCTTCAATGATGTATTTTTTGTGAAATATGAGCTCTACCTGTACTTCCTGATACGCATGTATTAAACTCGCAAGGCGAATAAAGTTGCTAATAAATAGGTTTTATTATTGCCATAGACATATGATCCCGTCCATTGGTAAATGCACCCGTTTGTAGATTCAGATCTGAACTGTTTACACAGTTGTTACTTACACAAGCGTGTTATAAGCTTTTGTCAACGTGTGTAGATTCTGATTAGACTTGGGCAGATCTTCAGAATGATCTGAACCTTCAGAAATGTCAACTTGTACGTTTTTGCACGGACGGACAAACAAAACAAAACAGTTATTATTGTCCTGATTATTTGACACGGCATTGCATGGCTTGGTACAAATGTTTGCATATCGTTTAATGTGATAGATATGGATTCACGTCGACAGTCGGTTATACCCTTGTAATAACGCTTGCATGCTGAGTAGATTCCATTCTACAACGATAGATTGACGTTTGTTAATGTCCCACTGTATTCATCCTACAATGGTAGTATTATTTGAAATGTCTCATTGTTTTCAATCTACAACGGTAGGAAGGTTGGAAATGTCCCACTGTATTCCATCAACATTGGTAGGCCGTTTGGAAATTTTCCATTGTATTCAATCGACAATGGTAGAAGGTTGGAAATGTCTCACTGTATTCAATATACAACGGTAAGAAGGTTGGAACTGTCTCATGGTATTCAATCTACAATGGTAAGAACGTTTGAAATGTACGACCACATTCACTCTAGAACAGTAGGAAGGTAGGTTATGTACAGCTGTATTCAATCGAAAATGGTAGGAAGGTAGGAAATGTCTCACTGGAAGGTTATAAATGTCTCACTGTATTCAATCTACAACGGTAGGAAAGTTGAAAAAGTCCCACTGTATTCACTCTACACTGGTAGGTAGGTTAGAAATAGCTCACTGTTTTCAATCATCTACAACGGTAGGAAGGTTGGATATGTCACACTGTATTCAATATACAATGGTAGGAAGGTTGGAAATGTCACACTGTATTCAATCTACAATGGTAGGAAGGTTGGAAATGTCCCACTGTAGTCAATCTACAACGGTAGGAAGGTTAGATATTTCCCACTGTAGTCAATCTACAATGGTAGGAAGGTTGGACATGTCTCACTGTATTCAATCTACAACGGTAGGAAGGTTGGTATTGTCCCACTGTAGTCAATCTACAACGGTAGGAAGGTTGGTATTGTCCCACTGTATTCAATCTACAACGGTAGGGGACTAGAAATGTCCCATTGTATTCAATCTACAACGGTAGGAAGGTTGGTATTGCCCCACTGTATTCAATCTACAACGGTAGGAAGGTTGGAAATGTCCCACTGTATTCAATCTACAATGGTAGAAAGGTTGGAAATGACCCACTGTATTCAATCTACAACGGTAGAGGGGTTGGAAATGACCCACTGTATTCAATCTACAAAAAGTAGGGGACTAGAAATGTCCAACTGTATTTAATCTACAATGGTAGGGGACTAGAAATGTCCAACTGTATTTAATCTACAATGGTAGGGGACTAGAAATGTCCAACTGTATTTAATCTACAATGGTAGGGGACTAGAAATGTCCAACTGTATTTAATCTAGAATGGTAGGAGGGTTGGAAATGTCCAACTGTAATCAATCTACAACGGTAGGAAGGTTAGAAATGTCCAACTGTATTTAATCTTCAACGGCTGGAAGGTAGGACATGTACAACTGTATTCAATCAAAAATTGTAGGAAGGTTGGAAATGTCCAACTGAATTCAATCTACAATGGTAGGAAGGTTGGACATGCTACACTGTATTCAATATACAATGGTAGGAAGGTTGGACATGTCTCACTGTTTTCAATCTACAATGGTAGGAAGGTTGGTATTGTCCCACTGTATTCAATCTACAACGGTAGAAAGATTGGACATGTCCAACTGTATTCAATCTGCAATGATAGAAAGGTTGGAAATGACCCACTGTATTCAATCTACAACGGTAGGGGACTAGAAATGTCCCACTGTATTCAATCTACAACGGTAGGAAGGTTGGTATTGTCCCACTGTATTCAATCTACAACGGTAGGAAGGTTGGAAATGTCCCACTGTATTCAATCTACAACGGTAGAAAGGTTGGAAATGACCCACTGTATTCAATCTACAACGGTAGGGGACTAGAAATGTCCAACTGTATTTAATCTACAATGGTAGGAAGGTTGAAAGTGTCACACTGTATTCAATCAACAATCGTAGGAAAGCTTGGCAATGTCTCACTGTATTCAATCTACAATGGTATGGAAGTTGGACATGTCTGACTGTATTCAATCAATAATGGTATGAAGGCTGGAAATGTCACACTGTATTCAATCAACAATCGTAGGAAGGTTGGACATGTCTCACTGTATTCAACCTAAAACGGTAGGAAGGTTGGTATTGTCTTAATGTATTCAATCTAGAATGGTAGGAGGGTTGGAAATTAAAACATTCCGACAACGTATTCAGATTAGTCACAGACATCAAGTCATTTACATCAGGCAAGAGGCTAAACTTAAGCCTTTCTAACATACATCAAAGCTGCAGCATATGACATTGACAAGTTAAGGTTAAGAAAGGGAAAGCCAAAGTTTAATTAATGGAATTGGAAACATTGTGGCAAAAGGAGAAATTGCTGTTTTCATATGCGTCAACAATTTTAACTTAAAATGCCTTAAATATTTCTATGTCTTTCCTTGAGTTATTTAAAGCAGCATACCGGGTAAATAGTTTAAAGAATACTATGAGGAATTAATATTCATCCTACATAATTGAACTAATTTTTCTTAAATAGACACACAATATTGAAATACCTTTTACATAGGAATTTTGAAAATATTTGTCAAAAAGTACAGTTTTCTCAGTCTTTATGCATAGTGTTTTCATCTTTGTCTCAAAATTATACATTGAGCCAGATTATGCAAAGGTAGCCAGTTGCCTTGGAAGGTTGTTGTAAGGAGTATTTTTTCTAGAAAGCCAGGGGGGAAAATGTTAGGTTTACTGAAAGTCCATTGAACATAATGTTAAGCTCAAGTCAATCAATCAACCATGGTAAGAGTCAGTTTCCAATTATATTTATTACTAGTTTACAAATAACTGGCATTTGTAAAAGGAAATCAGAACATTATTCAATGCCTTCCAGTGTTGTTTTCCATCAACATCCCTGGAAATCTCACAGTCTATTACACTCCTGACCTTATAAAAAAAAAAAAAAAGATATGTGCTAATTAAACTTAAATACATGATAATTTTTTTTTTTTTTCAATATGTTTTTCACTGCCTCACAAGACCTAGGCTTTGCCTATTTACATATTAAATGTTTACCCGAAATAGGTTCCGCCTATACTCATATTAATCGAATGGAAGATTAATCATTTAGCTCTTTCAAGATCTCTCCGTTTCGCTAGGTTGTGACGCTAGTGTTATATGATTCATATACCATACAGGGGTGGCAAAATCCATTGTCCGTATTGCCCAGCTTGTCCCAGAGCCTGTGCGGACAAGTGAAATTTTGTAGGGATTTACTATCTAACTATCATACGGACAAGTGCAAAATAGAATTTTGAAAAAACGGACAACTAAGTCAAAATCATATTTCGCCACCCCTGCATGGCATATGATGACTTTGTGGAAAATCCATTTCCTAAACACCATTTTACGTAGCTCCGCAATCATCCACCCTTTCGGAAAACGATAAAAAAAAATTATTTTTTATTTGAAAGGCAAGACTTCTTACAATATAAACTAAGCCTATTGATTAAAAGCTGAAGCTGGATTTTAGTTTCGGTAAATAGTACCAGGTCGTCTGCGTAAAGTTACATGTATATAGAGAATATTACGTCCTTGACTTAAGATATGAACTTTATCTGACGAGGTTGGGACAATTATCACTTCTCCCAGTCGAGTCAGGGTATATTAATTTAAACTCGTTTTAAGAAGTACAACAGTCCATTCATAAAACTCCGCCCAACATAGAATAACGTCGCGCGCACGCATGAATACGCGCCGAATTACACGGCAATATTAACTTGAACATGTACTTAGTAGAAGTAAAAGCCGGCCTGCTCCTCACCGATGATACTATAATCGTTAGACCATTGTGTTAGCCGTTCATTTAGAATTGAAGTAAAGACCATACTTAACATAGGTAATAGACTGGTACCGCGGTAGCTAGAAGGAAGTTTTGTTACCACTTTTATGAATCGGCTGAATGAATGATTTTGACCACTCAATAACCATTGTTATAAACAAGTAACTTGTTAATTAAATGAAAAAGAAGCGGTGCTTATAGGTCACCTATGGATTTCAAAAAAATCGCTGCTCAGCTCAGTTCAGTTGGTCCCCCAGACTTCCCATAGTATGGAATTTCTGATATCAAGAAATATATAGAGTTTAATTAACATTGTTTTCATGATACGGGATTTAAATCCCAAGTGGAAGAGATTATTGCGATATAAAAACGAGTGCGCCATAGCGCACGAGTTTTTATATGCAAGAATCTCTTTCACGAGGGATTTAATTCCCAAATCATGAAAACAATGTTTATTAAACTATATATTATATACTCGGCGATAATTTTCGTTTTTAAACGACAATACCCCTGTGCAGCTCATTTATTTTTAGCTCAGAAGTGGAGAGATCTGAATGATGTAATCTGCCAGGTTTGTAGTGACGTCACTATATATATATATACGTGACGTCACCGACAATGTGTACATTGATTAAAATAAACTTGTGTCATGTCGATTCAAGCGGATTTAAAAGTGCAATTGTGGATTATTTAACGGTTCATCATGGAAATAAAGTGTTAAGTAGTGAAAACGGAGCTTAAAAGTGTTTAAAAGAGATTTTAAAAAAGTAGTTCCGAAAATCCGGCTAGTGAGCTATATCGCACACTAGGCGATATTGCTCAGTAGACAAAAAGCATGTTATAGGTTTTCTCAAGTTGGGAAATCTCTATATTTTATCATTCAGTATGTAATATAAATGATTTTCTGTATCAAGAAATCGAATTTTTGATATCAAAATATATAAAAAAAATACTGACGATTTTCTGATATCAAGAAATACATTTTCTGATATCAAATATTCATCCTATCCCACATGCCCGACCTCAAAGTCTGTCTCCCCCAACTCTCGATAATTCATTCTTTCTCGTATCTGTTTGTCAATATAAAATGTCTCTCAGTGGTGTAATGGTTAGAGAGTTCGCCTTATGAGCAGGAAATCCGGATTCCCCGATCGGTTCATATCAAAGACTTGTATGTAACAGAGGCTTCCCTCCTTGGTGACTACGATCGTTTTCGACTGTATCACCTGTGTCCTAACACCGCCACTGATATAACCGGTAAATTAATCAGAAAGCATCGCCAAATAACTGAAAACCGGTTGAAAGAAACCCCCACGAAACCAAACAAACAAATCATACATTGTCAATTGGTGTTGGTAAAGGATCTCCCATTACTGCACATATCACGGTTTATGTTTTAATCTTCGAAATTGACGCAAAATGCAATAAAAAAAACACTCACATGGATAAAAAAGCAAATACTGACTTCTTTACAACAAGAAATAATGCGATCCACGATAAAATGGATCTTGTTTTGTAACCCCTTTTTTTTTTTTTTTATATTCTCTTATAGGGACCAGCTGCACTAAAACTATAACAAATTGCTTTTTGCATAGAATTTGTGTTCAAGTGTCTTGATTGGTCAGAAGAAAGTTCATTCTCGAAATTGACGAATCGAATGTCATACTTGAAGCCGAGGTTAAATTTGAGCACTGAGCACGTTTTTGCCTTTTAGGGCTGTATAGTTCCGGGACCAGCTGATGATAATTGTTGATCTAAAACAAAATATGCTAAAAGAATAGCTGTATAAGTTGATGATGTCACAGTACGTATGCACAGTTCAATTTTAGATATGAAATTGTTACACAAAAAAACACCTATACTGTTTACTCTGTTTTCCGAATGTGTGTGCAAGTATCTTGGTACGAAATTACAAACGTACTTTGTGTTCGAAAAAGAAATCTTGTGCTCAAAGGCAGACATTTTGGTTGCTCAATTTGTAAAGGAAATTGTGCCTCACCAATAAGATACTTGTGCACACAGGTAGTTTTATAGTTCTGTAGCCTGGTTCGAAAACAATAAAAGCTTAAATCTATGCTCAGAATTTTTGCTCAATTTTCTGATTGACCAGAAGCAAATTCATTCTTGAATTTGAACTACTAGACGTATCTCGAGCACGCAGGTCATTTCTGAGCACAAAGCACGCACCAGTTGTATAGTATCGGTCCGATTGTTCTGAGACAATGGTAACTCTTCTAGTGTGTGTGTGTGTGTGTGTGTGTGTGTGTGTGTGTGTGTGTGCGTGCGTGCGTGCGTGCGTGAGAGAGAGAGATAGAGAGAAAAGGGAGGGAGAGAGAGAGAGAGAGAGAGAGAGAGAGAGAGAGAGAGAGAGAGAGAGAGAGAGAGAGAGAGAGAGGGGGTGGGGTGGGGAGGGATAGATATAAAGATAGAAAAGAGAGGGAGATAGAGATAGAGAGACCGATATAGTAAGTTAGAGAGAAAGAAGGGAGAGAGGAGAAGAGAGCAATTGATTAATCAATACTTATTGTCTTATGTATACTATATGTTATAGCATAAAAGTCAAATAATGTCTTATCTACGGAAACGTGTAACGACCCCCATTCATATATATTTATATCAAAAATACAGAAAAAAGTTAGCTTGTAAATTTTAAGTATAACAAGTATATATAAAAATATAATTATATATATATAAGATATATATTTTTTAGTTTTCGAGAAATGTGGATAGTTTTACAATCAGTATCTGTATTAAAACCAACAATTCCATATCATATAAAATATAACTATATCTCTTTGAAAGGATTTTATGATATTAATAATACATATATTTATAAAAAAAGAATTCGTTATTTGAAGACAAATATGTATATCTAGGGAAAACAAGCATTGCACTAGCTAATATTTTATTTCCATTTAACACGACTTTTCTGTTAATTATAATACCACTTCACTTAAAATAATCCGTATCCGCTTAGTACATGTTTCATCTTGAAAGTGATACTTTTACTTTATGTTTCCATAATACTTTACCTCAATATAATATTGACTTATATGTTATAAAACATGTTGCGTATCATTTTGTATTGTCACATACTATTCAAAAGGATCACTTTACGTTTCCGTATTTTGTTATTGTTTTATTTGTGTATCTAAAAGATATGGGACATATCAACAGAAATCTTGATCGGCAGCTTTCAAATCGCCAGAAATCTGTGACATTTTCCCGAAATCAAATGGGAAGATCAGATAAATTGTTCATGGTATAAAGATACTTGAATGTTCGTCTACTCTTAGAACAAAATATAAATCAGGACAAGAGTTGCTGCAAGATGCAGCAATTCTTCATAATACATTACAATTACTAGTTCAGACAAAACTACCTCGCTGTACGTACGTGTTTATTGGATCTGACGACACCGCGTAAAAGAGCCCTCAAACTTACCCTCTATAAGCAAGTGCCTCGGGCTTTATTTGTCAAATGAAATCACACGGTACAGGTTATCTCCCCTGTTTTATACCTATATAGCGATTATAGGTGAACATTTAATTTGATTTCGGCATTAGCCCCGAGTCAACACGCGTTGACCCTAGTTGACTCGAGTGGCGTTCCTTGTGGACAACCAGTTATTACCCACAGACCGAATAGTCCAAACTGAAATGTACAATAACGAGACATGTTTACGGAATGGATATATCTATATGGATGTGTCAATATGCATTTGTCAACAAGTGACAAAAATACACGAATGATTGTTATCCTGGAACGCGACTCATTCGATTATCGTTGTTCACAGACAGAAACAGTGCTTGACATTTGACGGGCCGCGTGATGGGAAAACCAGACTTCGAATGTCTTAAAATCAAAGTTCTTAACATCTATATCGTCCATTTATGCACTCCCGGCAAAGTATTCAAGTAAACGACTAGTCCTCGAAAATCTGTGAATCGGACCGACATACAAAGCGTCTGCATGAGTGAAAGGGCGTGTCAGCTCAAGTGCACGTTGGACAGCCTTCAACGGCTGGCACGCTTTAGTTGTGGTTGTTGTTATTCCCATAGCTCGGCGTGAAACGGCTGTAACTGTTTACAATTTAAGAGGCAGTCACAACCTTTTCGCTCTTAGTCATCGATTTGCTTACTGAAGAAGAAACATTTTTCAATCAGATTTGGGCTTGGAATCTAAAGTTGTCGACACACACCGTAATTAAATTGTGCTTCAAAAGGGATAACCCTTATGGCTTTAGTTTAAACTTGTTGTTCTTATTTCATCGGTTGTTTTAACACAGGTTTCAACAGTATTTCAGTTATATCACGTTTTTTTCTGTGTTGCTTACCGGTACTTTATGTTTAATTTTTCCCGACACCGATAAGTCGGTCGTAATTGTGTTCCCACAGCACTAAGCGACAACTAAGGTTCCATTACTACTAGTTTTTGAATTTGAGAAACTAGGTCTAAAACAAGAGGGCCATGATGGCCCTGGATTGCTCACCTCTCTTTAGCCATATACGCCCCGCCCCGCTCCCTGGCGGCCATAGTTTTCGACCAATCTGGCTTGAAGGAATCTGATAGACGGTCACCCTGGGAATATTTCTACAAAATTATTTGAAAATCGGCCAAACACTTTCGGTGGAGATTTTCACTCAAGCCATATAAGGCAAAATAGCCTCGCCTTTGAAGACTTTATCATGTTCACAAGACATTGTGGAAAGACGACAGACGATGGGCGATCACAAAAACATCATTTTCAGATTGGTCATTTGTTTGATTCTGGTATTACGCAGCTTTCAAACGCCGAGGTCATATCGCGGCGGACAGGAAAGATGAAATTGGCCCAACACCTTAAACTTTACATCAAGATAAATAAAACAAGAGGGCCATGAGACCCTGGAATCGCTCACCTGAGAATGGGCTATTTAAGATTTAACTTTTTCAGCGCAAATGGCAATATCATAAAGACAAACTTTCTGACAAAATTTCAAGCTGCTCAAGTCAAAAATGCGATCTATATAGTGTTAACTAAATGTTTCTACAATTTGGCCTAATGACTGAGTTGTTGACCTGACCCATATTCGAACTTACCCTAGATATCATCAAGACAAATATTATGACAGAGTGTCAACATGCTCAAGCCAAAAATGCGGCTACAAGAGTGTTAAAAAGATTGCTCTTCAATTTTGCCTAGTGACCTAGTTTTTGACCCGACATGACCTATATTCGAAATTGGACTAGATATCACTAAGACAAATATTCTGATAAAGTTTCAACATGCGGGTTTCAGGGTGTTAATAAGATTTTCATTTAATGTGATATAGTGACCTAGTTTTTAACCTGACATGACCTATATTCGAACTTGGCCTAGATATCACTAAGACAAACATTCTGACAAAGTGTCAACAAGCTCAAGCCAAAAATGCGGCTTCCAGAGTGTTAACAAGATTTTTCTTAAATTTGGCCTAATGACCAAGTTTTTGGCAGGACATGACCTATATTCGAACTTGGCCTAGATATCATCAGGACAAACTGATAAAGTTTCAACATGCTCAAGTTTAAAATGCGGCTTTAAGAGTGTTAACAAGATTTTCCTTAAATTTGACCTAGTCAAACTTGACCTAGATATCATTCAGACAAACATTCTGAAAATATTTCAAGCTGCTGAAGCGAAAAATGTCGCCTCAAGAGTGTTAACAAGATTTTCTATCAATTTTGCCTAGTGACCTATTTTTTGCCCCATCATAGCCAATATTCGAACTTGGCCTAGCTATCATTAAGATAAACATTCTGACCAAATTTTAAGCTGCTGAAGAAAAAAATACAGTGTAAACAAGATTTCCCTTCAATTTGGCTTAGTGACCTAGTTTCTGATCCCATATGACCCATATTTGAACATTCTGACAAAATTTCAAACTACTGAAGCAAGAGTGTTAACAAGACTTTACTTTAATTTGGCCTAGTGACCTAGATTGTGACCTAAAATGACCCAGTTTCGAACTTGGTCTAGATTTGATAGAGATGTATGTTCTGATAAACTTTCATGCTGATTAGATGCAACATGTTGCCTCTAGAGTTTTAACAAGCAAAAGTTAACACCGGACGTCGGACAAAAGGCGATCACAATAACTCACTTTGAGTACTTCGTGCTCTGGTGAGCTAGAAATAGAGCCGCCCAATGAACATTACTTTGAAATTATTTGGAAGCTGGTCCATTGGTTTAAGAGAAGTTGTTGGTACAAACATTTGAACGGACAAACAAACCACAACAGATGATCACAATATCTCACCCAACACATTTTGAAGCATCTGCAGTAGACAATAGTTGACAATTGTGACAAAAGGAGAAATTGCTCATGTTGACCAATCTTCACTTTTGCCACGATACTTTCAACTCTTTTCAATAATTATATTTTCTTTCTGTGTGGAGATCTTCAATCTTTTTTCTTTTATGGTTTAGTCTGCTTCATTTTTGTTGCTAGTGGGAAAAGGTTAAAAACAAAAATCAGCTAATCAAGTTTGTTCCCTTTCCCACATACGACAATTCTGCAGCAGACGACTTTGAACATGTTTTGTCAAAAAAAGGAAAATCTCTATAAATTAATGGATAACCTATGACTAAAAGTGGAAAACATTGTGGCAAAAGGAGAAATTGCAAGTTTTGTGCAATTTCTTCTTTTGTCACTATGTTTTCAAAAAGCCGTCTGCTGCAGAGGCATCAGAAAGCGTCTATATGAGGGAAAGGGTTAAAACATTTTGGTAGAGGGTTACATACCAACACATAATTTATGTTATATTACTAGAGAATCGGAAAACGGGTTTAACACTCCTAGATACAGATATTTTAAAAAAAACTCTGCAGCAGACGACTTTTGAAAACATTTCTGCAAAATAACTAATTTCAATAATTATAATTTCATTTAGATTTTCCATAGTTTTTACCTAACGCTGTATTTGGGGAAGCGTTAAGAGGAAATGAGGGCAGATGGCAGATGAAAGTTGAAAAATTCCACTTTTACCATTTTTCCGGGTAAACTAAGCATATAACAAGAGGGCCGTGAGGGCCCTGGATCGCTCACCTGAATTATGCAACGTGATTTGTCATGCCAACCACACTCAAACAATAAAATCCAACCAACTTGCCTTAAAATAATCTTGTAGAGGGTCAACCAAGGAACATTTCTACAAATTTATTTGGAAATTAGTAAAATACTTTCGGAGAAGAAGTTTTCAATATAACCATATAAGGCAAAACAGCCCATGCCCTGGCGACCACATTTTTCCATCAATCAACATAGCTTGAAGGAATCCATTAAAAGGTCACCCAAGGAAAATTTCTATAAAATTATTTGGAAAGCGGCCAGGTTCTTTCGGAGAAGAAGACTTTAGAAGTTTTCTGTATAACCATATAAGGCAAAACAGCCCCGATCCCTGGCAGCCATGTTTTTTTGCCAATCGACATGGCTTGAAGGAATGTGATAGAGGGTGACCCAAGGAACATTTCTACATTTTTTTTTGAAAATAGTCAAACCAAGAAATTGAATTATTTTCAATTGAACCACTGGTTACTGAGGAGATGACGTTGACAGACGCAAAGCAGACGCCTGACATAAGACTCAGGTAGGCTAAACAATTAAGGAATTTAGGACATTGAGAGGATGCTTTCTGTTAAGTTGTATCGTAATTGACCCAATGGTTACAGAGGAGAAGATGTTGATGGACGCCAGACAAAGGGCTATCACAATAACTGACCTTGAGCACTTTGTGCTCAGATGAGCTAAAAACAATTCAAATCATTAACATTAAAACAATTTTATTCTATTAGATAAATGCACTAGTTGAGATTTTCACTACATCACAGATCGTATTCAGTATACTGCCATTAAGAGATCTATATATGAAGCCTGTCCATGCAAGAAGGTACATGATGGCATGTGTGATTAGTTTAGTTTCAGATCAGCCTGTGCATCTGGTTAGTTTGATCTAAATATTCACAACTGCCTAATAAGAGCATTTGCAAGTAATCTGCAAATAATGTAGAACTGGATCAGACTGTGTGGATGTGCAGGCTGTTCTGGGTATACATTTTTCACAAAGGCCATGCTGAACCTTTTTACATGGACGGGCTCATGTACCTTCTTGCATGGACAGGCTCTTTATATAGATCTCTTAATGGCAGTATACTGAATACGATCTGTGTCACAATAACTGACCTTGAGCACTTTGTGCTCAGATGAGCTAAAACAATTCTGCAGCAGACGACTTTAAACATATGTTATCAAAAATAGAAAATCTCTATAATTGAATGGATAACCTATGACGAGCAATTTCTCCTTTTGCCACAATGTTTTCCACTTTTAGTCATAGGTTATCCATTCAATTATAGAGATTTTCTATTTTTGATAACATATGTTCAAAGTCGTCTGCCGCAGAATTGTCGTATGAGGTAAAGGGTTAAAATGTCAACTTTTGAAGATTTCAATAACTGAGCAGACATACAGACTGATCTGAATCTACATTGTTCAGAAACTTGGACCTTTTCCATGTGAGGGTTCAAATAACAATTTAAATTTTCTCAAAATGATTATAATGATGATGAAGGTAATGGTTATGATGGTTAGTAACAATAGTGATGATGATGATGATGATGATGATGATGATGATGATGATGATGATGATGATGATGATGATGATGATGATGATGTAGATGATGATGAAGTTAACCCTTTCCCACATGTAACAAATCTGCAGCAGACAACTTTAAAAAAGATTTTGGACAAAAATATGAAAAATCTCTGTAAATGAAAGTAAGTAACATAGTTTAAACTTTTTTATTTCACATCGATTGCGAAACAAGCCTTTTAGTCCAGTCAGAACATACTTGAACATCAAACTAATTGCAACAGAAATTGTTTATTAAATAAAATGAAGTTTATAGAGTATATAACAACATATTAAAAATCTACAAAAATCTACGCAGCCATAACTGAAATAAATGACTTTGAAGAAAAAAGAATATGTGCTCATGTTAGGTACTCACCGTACTTTGATCTATACCCCAAGCCTTTAACTGATTTTTAATGGATCAAATTCATGAGAATTGCAAAATGAATCATTAAAATAGATTTTTGTTTTAAAGGATCTCATAATCAATAGCTTTTGTTGTAATAACATCAAAGCAGCATTTTGATACTTCAAAGATAGCCGTATACCTTTATAAATGATTAAAATCAGAGGGGTAAGTATGACTTTCAACACTTTGATCCAAGCGTCTGGATAACAACAAAAATGACAACAGATTAACACAAAACAATCAATGGTATGAGGTAATTTAGTGTTTATAATTTGATCACAATAATTGCTGGAGGAAATATTAATATTCTTGTCAATGGTACATTGGATACTTTTAAAAGTATCGTATGTGGTTATAATACTGGAGTATTCAATGGGTTGCAATGAATACTGTTACACTCTTAATTAAATATTAATGATATTTAATGTTTATCTGTATAGTTTTATAATAGTTATAAGAATGTCTCTAAAACACACAAATAACTTACATATGTATGCTCATGTGCGAAGAACATTCATAGAAAAATAGCTAATCTCAATATATATTTGTTTGTTTGTTAATGTGTGTTACGCCACTTTCAACAATTATTCCTAATACTTAGCTCATAACCCTGAGTGCCAAGGAGGGAAAGCCATCATTACCATTTATAAATTATTTGGTATGACACGGCCCCATTACACCACACATGTAACCTATTGATGCGTAATCTGCCCTGCCGGAATGAAACTTGAGAATAATTAATATGTTGTGTATCTGTCTGTTTGTCCATCTGTCTGTGGGTACTGGTTAGACCATTCACCTCTGAAGCGAAAGCATCGGGTTTTGACAAAATTATATAAATACATGTAAATCAGAAATTGTCCAAAGAGAGAAATTTGTAATTTTCTAATATTTTTCAACTGTCTATTTTAGCATAAAACATGTTATGTTCTGGATATTAACTATTTCCTTACTTGTTGTCAAAGCAGAAATATATATATCCTAGCAGGTAAAGGTTTATGCTGTCCATATATTTCCAGTCATTCCTTTTTTATCCTTTAGTCTTCTGCTTCAGATTTGTTGACGTGGGAAAGGGTTAAAACCCAAGATGGCAACTTTTTTTTGAACCCTTTTATTTTTATTTCAACAGTTTTTCAAGTTCACAGAGTGTCGCTGCATTCTTAATTCACCGAAACCTTGATCGACTTTTTGAATTCTTTTCATGGCTTTCGTTAGATTATAATGAATTCCTCTCTAATTTAGGGCCCGCTAGATTTTTTCACTCCCTACAATGTCACGTATACAAATCAGTAAAAAGGACGCTAATCGAGAAGATGCTAGGAGTCCTTTCCCAAAGGCTTGAACGCCTACTCATAAAGGCAACAATATGGAACATCTCTATTAATACAAGTACAGTTATTGAATATATAATTTTGAAAACATCAAGGCAAAATGATAAATTGCTTATTATGAGCAATTTATCTTTTTGCAACAATGTTGTCAAAAGGACATGCAATCTTGGAACAACCATTGGTCTTTACCAACTAATTATGCATGTCTGAGCCAATATTGGTTGCCAACATGTTTAACCTTTTCCAACATGAAGATGTATTTGAGAAATTTACATCACACAAAATGTGAAAACCCTCTGGCAAAAGAAGGAATTGCACATAGTGAGCAATTTCTCATTATGCCACAATGTTTTCATTTCCATTGAATATTTGTCTTTCATTTATAGCGATGTTCCACATTTTCCTCAGATGTTTTCAAAATCGTTTGCTGCAAATTTATTGTATATGGGAAAGGGTTAGGAATAATTGAGCAAAGGATAGGAAAAACTTGACAAAACAGATATTTCAATTCAAATATTTTAAGTATTCACGTGTAATTTTCTACCAATTATAGTTTAAAACATGTTTGTTTGATATCAAAAATGAAATCTTTACAAACACGTTGCTTTCTATACAAATGTTGATCTTTGAGGGGGTCTTCTTTTGTCAGTCAAGCTGAAAACATTGTATACAATATAGGAGTATTTGTCAGTCCATTTTGTAAATAATGAGTTACAGTAAATAAAGAAGAGTCGAGTCTGCTGTGAAAGGGCTCACAATCTTGCATCTGTAAAAATCCAAGACTCGGGACAGAGAGCTTGATATTAACCCTTTCTATCTTGAGATCTAGACAAAAGTACGGAATATCTCTATAAATGATTGTATGATTTCTGAAAGAAGTTTTGAGCAATTTCTTCTTTTTCCACAATGTTTTTAAAAGTCGTCTTCTGCTGCAGAGGCGTCAGAGTGTGTATACATGTAGGAAAAGGTTAAGAAGGAGTAAACAGGTATTTTTGCAAGAATATCAATGTTTTGGCTTAACATAATGTACTCAAACTAATTATCTTAGTGAGACGACTTTTTTAATACCCACAACATAGGGTTTAAGGATATTCAAAGGAGGTTGGAGAGTGAAATGCATTGTACAAGCGTTATCTAGAGCTCTGATAGGATGGACTATACATCTTTACAGTTTCATCCGAGTCCTATCTGTTCTGCTACATCAAGATGAGCAATTATAAGCTCACCAAAGTAGTCTTTCAAAATGTCACCTCTCTGGAGCAAATAGTAATCTTAACAACCACATTCGCCATATTCTTACAAAAAGCAAACAGTAAATATTGAAAATAGTCAGGTTATTTTGGGGGAATACAGTGGAAAACATTGCACGAAAAGAAGAGATTTGGTCTCCATTAGCAATTTCTCCATTTCCCATAATGTTTTCCTAAATTGTCAGCATTCAGATGACTCGAAAAGTGATTCTATTCGAAGAATGTTTAAATCTTTTAAGAGCAACACTTCTTTAGAACGGCTGTACATATTTAACCCTTTCCCACATAAAAACGCTTTCTGACGCCTCTGCAGCAGATGACTTTTGAAAACATTATGACAAAAGGTGAAATTGCTCAAAACGAGCAATTACCCCTTTTGCCAGTATTCTCATTTTTTTTTCAGTATTTATACCTACATTTATAGAGCTTTCCTTAGAATTTTCCAAGATACTTTCAAAGTTGTGTTCTCCAGATTTGTTGTATGTGAGAAAGGTATAACTTGCCTCTGTACGATCTGTGAGGGGGAACTGTATGTTTCTATTACAAATATGAGATGCTGGCCAGCTCTTTTACCTCGATGTGATACCAACATACAATACAATACAGAAGCAACAATACAACAGAAACAACCTTTTGTCATGATAGGGCTAAAACATAATGAACTTCACCTCAAGAAGAAATGAATGCCTTTCATACTTAAATATAGATAATGCTATCTTCTTTAAATCCCCATTGTAGTGCACAAACAAAATGTATATTTAGACTTAATGGCACAAGTTTTAACCATTTCCCACATATCTATCATTGTGGAAGACAGTGGTACAGAGGAAGAGCGTCGGCCGCTCGTATCCTTACTTTGGGATTTTTCCATCCAAACGGCGCGAGTACTGGTTAAGTCTCCAGGAAGCAGACACCGAGAGTGATTAATCTAAGCCAAAGGCTTGTTTCGCAATCGATATAAAATAAATAAGTTTAAACTATCATTGTAGTTATATTAGAGATTAGTCTTTAGGTTCTTATAGTAATAAGTATAACTCCCTGTATCCTTAATCTCGCATTATACTGTCTTTCCCCGATATGCTGATTTAAATTCATTATCTTTGATTACATTATGAAGCAAAATGTAATATTTGGAAATTTTGAAGAACTATTTACATATTGTGTTGAAAACTTTGTAGGAAAAGGGGAGATTGCTCCATTTTTTTTTTTTTTTTTCATTACGTGTTTCAAAACATATACATTTCGGAGACATTTAAACCAATCCTTTAATAGCTATTGAGTAAACAAAAAGATTAATATCCGGAAAAAAATGTTAAATAGTGTTGAAAAGGTATGCTTTGTAAGAGCAATGCCCTCTTTTTAGCTCACCTGAGCTTTGCTCAAGGTGAGTTATTGTGATCGCCTTTTGTCCGGCGTCCGTCGTGCGTCGTGCGTCAACTACTTCTCCTCAGTAACCAGTGGGTCAATTGGGATGAAACTTCACAGAAACCATCCTCTCAATGACCTCACCAGATTTCTTTCAAATTTTTGGGATCCATGCAGAATTCTGGTTTCTATGGCAACGAAATGAAAAAAACTTCAAAATTCTTCTTCTCCCAAACTGTTTGGCAGATTTTCAAATAATTTTGTAAAAATGTTCCTTTGATGACCCTCTATCAGATTCTTTCAAGCCATGTTGATTGGTCGAAAAACATGGCCGCCAGAGGGGGGGGGCTATTTTGCCTTATATGGCTATAGTGAAAACTTAAAAAATCTTCTCCTCCGAAAGTGTCAGGCCGATTATCAAATAATTTTGTAGAAATGTTTCTTGGATGACCCTCTATCAGATTCCTTCAAGCCATGTTGATTGGTCGAAAAGCATGGCCGCCAGGGTGCGGGGCTTTTTTGCCTAATATGGCTAAGGTGAAAACTTAAAAAATCTTCTCCTCCAAAAGTGTCAGGCCGATATTCAAATAATTTTGTAGAAATGTTCCTAGGGTGATCCTCTATCAGATTCCTCCAAGCTAAATTGATTGGTCGGAAACTATGGCCGCCAGGGGGCGGGGCTTATATAGCTAAAGTGGGGGGAAAAATCAGGTGAGCGATCCAGGGCCATCATGGCCCTCTTGTTTTACAATGTTTTTGATATTTGTCTTCAGGTGTGCATTAGTCGGCCTGTTTGTCGAAGAAGTCTTCTTGCACAAGCCTTTGCTCAAATTGATTGATTGCTTGTTTATCTAAGTTACTTTATGGCACTGTTTAGTGTTATGTGTATGCCTGCTTGCGCTAGTGGTGGGGTAAGATATACCTCGAAGTATGGTCACAAATGTCTATAAATTGATACAAAGTTGGTAAAATCATTTTGATAAGTACATTTTATATTCAGATTACATTTGTGTTAGATATATATTTAAACTAAGGTACAATGTCCGCTTAAATTTGTTCCTTGCATAGATACTTAGAAACAATGTTGAAAACAGTTGGTGTTTTCAGAGACATATTTATAAACACATATGTGTTTATATGTTTTTGGTGTTTTCTACCTTTTGGGTTATAATATAAATAAGGGAAATATACCAATTTCCCCTTTGTAGATTTTTGTAGATTTTTTACCAGTGATGTTATAGGTAACAAACTATCAAAAAACAATAATATCATTTCTGTTGCAATTAGTTTGATGTTGAGCCCATTTTCCCCACTTACTGACTGGACTATTTGGCTTAGATTAATTATGCTCGATGTCTGCTTCCTGGAGACTTAACCAGTACTCGCACCGTTTGTGTGGAAAAATCCGAAGGTCAGGACTTCATCTTGGGACTCGAACCAGGGACCTTTGATACGAGAGGCCGACGATCTACCTCTGCACCACCGTCTTCCAGTTTAAAACATTTAGGTAAAATATTGTTTTTAAAAGTCGTCTTCTAGAGAGGCTACGGAAAGTATCTGTAAGAGGGAAAGGATTCACAAAGCACAACAACCTCAACAAGAGTTAGGTAATTGTAGAAAGCAATCAGACATAAGAGAAAAAGCGTTGCAAGTTCTAAGTAGAATAGTTCATAATCAAAATATCTTTCTTTTAAGACATCAGGCATTATGATAAAATAATATACGTATATAAGCCTGTATATGTGACAATGTACATGTTATCAATCCTGTACAGTGTAGGTTCAGATCATCTTGTACATCTACTTAGTCTTATCAGAGTCTACACACGTTGACAGAAGCTTCTAAGAGTCTTATGTTAACTAACATTTATAGAAAGTTTAGACATTGTTGCCTGATGTTTTCAAAGTATTCTGCAGCAGATGTGTTGTATGTGATAAAGGGTTAAACATAACATGTAGTAAAAGACCAGTCTGTGCATTCATGCTAAAGATCCACATGAATACTGCTTTACCCTTTCCCACATACAACTAATCTGCAGCAGACGACTTTGAACATATTTTGTCAAAACATAGAAAATCTCCACAGTTGAATGGATAACCTATGACAAAAAGTGGAAATATTGTGGCAAAAGGAGAAATTGCACGTTTTGTGCAATTTCTTCTTTTGTCACTATGTTTTGAAAAAGCCGTCTGCTGCAGAGGCGTCAGAAGCGTCTATATGAGGGGAAAGGGTTAAGCGTAACATGTAGTAAAAGACCTGTCTGTGCATTCATGCTAAAGATCCACATGGATAATGCTTTACCCTTTCCCCACATACAACTAATCTGCAGCAGGTGACTGAAAACACTTAGTCAAAAAATGAGATTACTCTCTAAAAATTGAAGAATAATAATTCAATGAACTTAAAAACAATGAGGCAAAAGGAGAACTTGCTCATTATAAGCATTTCTCCCTATTGCCACAATGATTTCAAAAGACATCTACTGAAGAGACGTCAGCAAGCGATTATACATGGGACATTTTTATCGGAAGTTTCTCTTTACCCTTCTATGACTAATTGGTAAACAGTGCAGAGACAGAACGGATGAGCTGGCAGATATGGGTCTACACTGATCCCGAAAATTCTGACATATTTTGATGTCTCAGATCAGTCTTTAGGCAATAGAAAAAACTTGAATAGCTTTCTTTTTCCATAAAATATGAACGAGAAACCTACTACAGTATGAGTAAAAATATACAAACGTGTGGGTAAATCATAAAGTATATCAATATCACAATCATTATGGCATAAACTGAATACAAGGGACATAAAATAACACAGTACTCGATAGTGATATGCTTATATTTCTGACGTGTTTAAAGAAAAAAAATCTTACAGCAAATGATGTTTGAACACATTATGGGAAAACAGTAATTGCACAATATTGAAATTTATCTTTTCCCACAATGTTTCCAAAGCAGAGCAGCTAAACATTTCAAATCGGCATGCCTTTTCACCGTTTGGTGATAAGATTACACTGCATCTTAACCCTTTCCCTCATATAGACGCTTTCTGACGCCTCTGCAGCAGACGGCTTTTTGAAAATATAGTGACAAAAGAAGAAATTGGGTCAAAACGAGCAATTTCTCCCGTTGCCACAATATTTTCCACTTTAAGTCATAGGCTATCCATTCAATTATAGAGAATTTCTATTTTTGGCAAATTATGTTTAAAGTCGTCAGCTGCAAAATTCTCGTGATGAGGATAAAGGGTTAAAATAACTTACATTTCATTCAAATCTTCATCTTGTGCTCAGTAAACAAGCTTTTTTTGTTATTTTAACAATGTTTAACCCTTAATGCTGGAACTAATTTCACGAAGACTGGTACCAGCATGGAGCCTGGTCAGAATGGCTGGACATTACTGCCCAATTCGACATTTTCATCTTGATTTTCCCTAGAATTTGCTATGGACTACTTTCCAAATACCAAAAAACGGCACAAGTTGTAACACAATGAGGGTAAAGGTTATAGCAGGTATACATGTGAGATATTAGATCCATGAGGGTATAACTATATACGGGAATATCACGTGTATACGGCGCAGCCCTGTACGTAATATAAATGTATGTTTTTGAGGGTGCGGAGACAGGACATTGTGGATATTAAGAGAGACAGGCAGAGATAGATGGAGGGAGAGGCATGTCTCTGGGAGAGTCGGAGTGATTGTGACAGTTCTGAGAGAGAGAGAGAGAGAAGAGAAGAGAGAGAGAGAGTGAGAGATGAGAGAGGTGAGTAGAGGTGTAGAGATGAGAAGAGAGAGAGAGAGAGAGAGCAGATGAGAGAGAGAGAGAGGGAGTGGGTTGAGAGGAGAGAGAGGAGAGAGAGAAGTGAGAGAGAGCTTGAGTGAGGAGAGAGAGTGAGGAGAGAGGAGAGATGAGAGGAGAGAGAGAAGAAGATGAGGAGAGAGATGAGCGAGAGAAGAGGGAGCTAGATCGATGTGTGGTGTGTGTTTGTGTGTGGGGTGAGTGAGATGAGAGATAGTTGTAGAGTGAAGACGATGAGAAGAGATGATGCAGTAGACTAGAGGAGAGAAGGGCGAGATGTGAGAGAGAGTTGGAGAGAGAGAGAGAGAGAGAGAGAGTAGAGAGAGTCGTGAGACTCTAGTTACCTATTTAAATAAAATAAATGTATCACTATACGAGCTCTGTTTATTTACCTGTGTTTTCCCTCGTGGACAATTTGATGTAGCTGGCCAGAGTGCTACAAAGTCCATTGGGAAAAAATACAACATTAAAGTGTTCCATGCCCAAATATGCGTCCTGTTATGTTATGTAGTTTAATGATTACTCCATGAGATGACCTCAGTAACTGTGACTCCTGACAAAAGACATTCTGTCTTTTATATACTTTATGCTCTTCACAGTGACATAAATTCTAACACCTTTAACTTATTCAATGCTGAAATGCTTTGCATTTTGGAAACAGTTCATAGCCAATTCTCTTGAATATCAAGATTAAGATGTAGAGTTTTAGCAGCCAATTGTATAGGGCCTGGACAAATGACACAGTAGGTTTAACATCTGGAGATCTTTGAGGAACAATCTAGATACAGTTGGAAAACATTGTTTAATTTCTTTTATTTGTTTTAGTGGACTAGTTTAATTTCGTGGTAAAACGTTAGTTTCATCTAATACTAATGTATCTAACTCTTGTTCCAAGATACAAATATTCTGCAACAAGGACTGAAAATGTTTAATTATAAACATGAGGGGGAAAAGGAAGACGATGTGCGATAAGCACCAATTGCTTGTCGTCTTTACAAAACTTTCAACTGCGCATGTCTTAAAACTTCCGGCGGTGTCATTGATCGCGAGAAGTCGAAATCCGTATTTACTGACCTCGCTTGAAATAGATATTATACAGTGTTATTTTTACGATAGTTACAATCTATGTAAGTGTTTAAACTTTATTTCTTGTTAAGTCTGCGAAGCTCGAGATTATGGCGATTATTGAAAATATAATACATTGTTCTTTGGAGATTAGGCATAATTTTGTTATTGTTCTTAATTTGGCAAACTCTTTGAACAAGTCTTGTTAAACGTTTTTGATGGGAGATTTGTCAATGTGGTAGATGTTTATGTTTAAATTTTGGTGATGGATTTGTCTATGGAGATTAATTATTAAGACAGTAAGACCTAATTTGTTTAGTAAAATATTATAAACTAACACATATATATTAAAGAAAGCTAGATATATCGGCGTGTTATTCTATTGTCAGATTTATTTTAAAGTTATACTTGGGTATGTACCATGTCAATCATCAACCTACATGTACATCGCATTGAAAAGAAAAAATAAACAGCCATTTGTTCTGAAGTGATGTAACTGGTGTGCAAAAGACATAAGTAGGGTGACCTGGCTGCTGTGATGTCGAACATAAACAATGGTGTTAAACATCAATCAATAGCGGCAAATGCTTGAAAAAATCAAAGAACTGAAAGTATTGGTAACGAATTATTTGAAAATGTAATTAATAATTGCATTTTGATCATGTTTTTTGTTTGTTTTAAACTTGCTTTAAAAACTTAGTAGTTTTTTAGCTCGACTATTCGAAGAATATGAGAGCTATAACAGTCACTTGTGCGTCGGCGTTGGGCGTTGCAACTTTGGTTAAAGTGTTGCATGCAATACTTTTTCTCACAAAACCACAGATGCTATTGCATTTTAAACTTCACACAATTATTGGACAATCATCAAATGCCCTTGCATGAAAAGTACCCATAACACTTTCTATATCCGATTTTGACACAATTATGCGCCTTTTCGGACTTAGAAATTTTAGTTAAAGTTTTGGCATGCAAGGCTTTTTCTCAAAAACCACAGATGCTATTTGCTTTGAAACTTCACACACGCACTTATTTTGACAATTATCACAATGACTTTGCAGGAGACAAGTCCCAATACTCTATATTAGATTTCGACACAATTATGCCACCTTTTTGGACTTAGAAATTCTGGTTAAAGTTTTGCGTGTAACTACATTAAGGAGTCCATATCTCTGTATTTACTTTTATGCATTGCATTGAAACTTTATACAACGCTTCCCAACCATCACACCTATTGATATATTATCAGATATTAGATTTAGATGCTCTGCTCATAACTTAATGGTAGAAAACCTGGTAGACATAACAACATACCATATGAACATAGACTATGTCCTATTTGTAATACTCAAACTCGTAGAAGATGAATATCATTTTGTCATGATCTGCCCGTTATACAGTGACTTAAGAAAGCAATATAATTACACAGCTAAATTACTCTACATACGCTGGCCTGGAGGCTTCAATCTTACAAGACTTTTTAACAGGTACACCCCCACCCTTTGGATTAAGCGTATCCAAATATAAAAATAAATAAATAAATAAATAAATAAATAAATAAAGATGAAACAACAGGCTTGGACTGTCTGAGGCGGCTGGCCTGGAGTCTTCAATCTTACAAACCTTTAACGAGTACTGCAGTTGCTAGGTTAATCCCTCCTATGTAATTCCAACGTTGACAATAGAAGATTTTAACACTTCCCCGTCTTCTAGGCGGCACGTCGAGACGTCAAGATGGAACTGGCTAAAGCGGCTGGCTTGATTGACTTCAATCATGTAGGAGGGAGTCGCTACGTTATTGTGTGGGCGGTTTTTAATTTTGTTATTATTGGGGGGGGGGTTGGGGGGGGTGATGCCTATCTGCTCGGTCCGCGCCCGTAAAATCTTTATAAAATACTACTAAAACAGTTAAGGTCTCCGACATCCGAACGCGTACGCACTAACATAATTCATAACAATTATAAGAGGCAGCTTTAGCCGGGGCAGGGAGATCCTTAAGGTCTCACCGGGTGTACTAACACACCGGCCGGCTATTGGCCCGCTATTAGAGCTGATTAATAACATAATCATAAAAAAAAAAAGAAAAAAAAAAGATTACTTCCGGACAGATAGGGAGTATATCCCATAACAAATTGTGCATGCTCGGTTCATTTATAGACTAATTATGAGCAGTTTGATATAGAATGGAATAGATCAAGTTCACAGACTACCGACTCATTACACCTAAGCTATTATATGTAACAAACATCAGGGGGCAAGGATTCCCGACAACGTCTCCGCTATTGCGAGATCCATATTCGGATTAAGTGCGAGGACCCCTTGCCACCATAAATAAACAACCAGAGAGCAATGCAAGTAGACCCAGGGTTACACCCGGTTATTT
>JASEVX010000011.1:53328921-53490751 GCA_031761405.1 Serripes groenlandicus | reverse complement strand
TGGCTTAGATTAATTATGCCTCGATGTCTGCTTCCTGAGGAGACTTAACCAGTTACTCGCACCGTTTGTGTGGAAAAATCCGAAGGTCAGGACTTCATCTTGGGACTCGAACCAGGGACCTTTGATACGAGAGGCCGACGATCTACCTCTGCACCACCGTCTTCCAGTTTTAAACATTTAGGTAAAATATTGTTTTTAAAAGTCGTCTTCTAGAGAGGGCTACGGAAAGTATCTGTAAGAGGGGAAAGGATTCACAAGCACAACAACCCTCAACAAGAGTTAGGGTAATTGTAGAAAGCAATCAGACATAAGAGAAAAAGCGTTGCAAGTTCTAAGTAGAATAGTTCATAATCAAAATATCTTTCTTTTAAGACATCAGGCATTATGATAAAATAATATACGTATATAAGCCTGAATATGTGACAATGTACATGTTCTTCAATCCTGTACAGTGTAGGTTCAGATCATCTTGTACATCTACTTAGTCTTATCAGAGTCCTACACACGTTGACAGAAGCTTCTAAGAGTCTTATGTTTAACTAACCATTTATAGAAAAGTTCTTAAACATTGTTGCCTGATGTTATTCAAAGTATTCTGCAGCAGATGTGTTGTATGTGATAAAGGGTTAAACATAACATGTAGTAAAAGACCAGTCTGTGCATTCATGCTAAAGATCCACATGAATAGCTGCTTTACCCTTTCCACATACAACTAATCTGCAGCAGCCGACTTTGAACATATTTTGTCAAAACATAGAAAATCTCCACAGTTGAATGGATAACCTATGACAAAAAGTGGAAAATATTGTGGCAAAAGGAGAAAGCAGCACGTTTTGTGCAATTTCTTCTTTTGTCACTATGTTTTGAAAAAGCCGTCTGCTGCAGAGGCGTCAGAAAGCGTCTATATGAGGGAAAGGGTTAAAGCGAACATGTAGTAAAAGACCTGTCTGTTCATCATCATGCTAAAGATTCCACATGGATAATGCTTTACCCTTTCCCCACATTCCAACCTAATCTGCAGCAGGTGACTGAAAACACTCTAGTCAAAAATGAGATTACTCTCTAAAATTGAAGAATAATAATTCAATGAACTTAAAAAACATTGAGGCAAAAGCTGAGACTTGCTCATTATAAGCATTTCTCCCTAATTGCCACAATGATTTCAAAAGACATCTACCTGAAGAGGGACGTCAGCAAGCGATTATACATGGGACATTTTTATCGGAAGTTTTCTCTTTACCCTTCTATGACTAATTGGTAAACAGTGCAGAGACGCAGAACGGATGAGCTGGCAGATATGGGTCTACACTGATCCGAAAATTCTGACATTATGTTGATGTCTCAGATCAGTCTTTAGGCAATAAGAAAAAACTTGAATAGCTTTCTTTTTCCATAAAATATGAACGAGAACCTACTACAGTATGAGTAAAAAATATACAAACGTGTGGGTAAATCATAAAGTATATCAATATCACAATCATTATGGCATAAACTGAATACAAGGGACATAAAATAACACAGTACTCATAGTGATATGCTTATATTTCTGACGTGTTTAAAGAAAAAAAAAATCTTACAGCAACTGATGTTTGAACACATTATGGGGAAAACAGTAATTGCACAATATTGAAATTTATCTTTTTTCCCACAATGTTTCCAAAGCAGAGAACTAAACAATTTCAAATCGGCATGCCTTTTCACCTTTGTGATAAGATTACACTGCATCTAACCCTTTCCTCATATAGACGCTTTTCCTGACGCCTCTGCAGCAGAACGGCTTTTTGAACAATATAGTGACAAAAGAAGAAATTGGTCAAGAACGAGCAATTTCTCCCGTTGCCACAATATTTTCACTTTAAGTCATAGGCTATCCCATTCAATTATAGAGAATTTCTATTTTTGGCAAATTATGTTTAAAGTCGTCAGCTAGCAAAATTCTCGTATGAGGGAAAAGGTGTAAAGAAATAACTTACATTTCATTCAAATCTTCCATCTTGTGCTCAGTAAACAAGCTTTTTTTGTTATTTTAACAATGTTTAACCCCTTAATGCTGGAACTAATTTCACGAAGACTGGTACCAGCAAGGAGCCTGGTCAGAATGGCCTGGACATTAACTGCCCAATTCGACATTTTCATCTTGATTTTCCTAGAATTTGATATGGACTCTTCCAAACTACAAAATCGGCACAAGTTGTAACACAATGAGGGTAAAGGTATAAGAGGTATACAGTGAGATATTAGATCCATCGAGGGTATAACTATATACGGGATATCACGTGTATACGGCGCCAGCCCTGTAGTATATAAATGTATGTTTTTGAGGGAGCGGAGACAGACATTTGGATATATAGAGAGACATGCAGAGATAGATGGAGGAGAGGCATGTCTCTGGGAGAGTCCGGAGAGGATGGACAGATCTGAGAAGAGAGAGAGAGAGGAGGAAAGAGAGAGAGAGGAGAGCATGAGGGAGAGAGTAGAGAGGAGAGGAGAGAGAGAGAGACGAGAGAGAGAGAGGAGAGAGAGAGTCGAGAGAGACGATGAGAGAGAGAGAGAGAGAGATGAGAGAGAGAGATGATCGCAGAGAGATGAGAGAGAGAGATGAGACGAGCAATAGAGAGAGAGAGCAGACGAGAGAATTAGTATCGAGCGCGCCTGAGACGCTGAGATGAGAGAGACGACGAGAGAAGAGATGAAGATGACAGAGAAGACGAAGATAGAGAGAGACGAAGAGAGAGAGAGAAGACGAGAGAGAGAGATGCAGAGAGAGAGAGAGAGAGAGACGAGAAGAGAAGACGAGTCGTGAGACTCTAGTCTACCTATCTTTAACTACAATCAAATGTATCACTATACGATCTCGATTATTTACCTTTGTTTTCCTCGTGGACAATTTGATGTAGCTGGCCAGAGTGCTACAAAGTCCATTTGGCAAAAATACAACATTAAGTGTTCATGCCCAAATTGCGTCTGTTTATGTAGTTTAATGATTACTCCATGAGATGACCTCAGTAACTGTGATCCTGACAAAAGCATTCTGTCTTATAATACTTTATGCTTTCAGTGACATAAATTTAACACCTTTAACTTATTCAATGCTGAATGCTTTGCATTTTGGAACAGTTCATAGCCAATTCTTTGAATATCAAGATAAGGATGTAGAGTTTAGCAGCCAATTGTATAGGGCCTGGACAAATGACACAGTAGGTTAACATCTGGAGATTTTGAGGTACAATCTAGATACAGTTGAAAACATTGTTTAATTTCTTTTATTTGTTTTAGTGGACTAGTATAATTTCGTGTAAAACGTTAGTTTCATCTAATACTAATGTATCTAACTCTTTCCAAGATACAAATATTCTGCAACAAGGACTGAAATGTTAATTAAAACATGAGGGGAAAAGAAACGAGTGCGATAAGCACCAATTGCTTGTCGTCTTTACAAAACTTTTCAACTGCGCCATGTCTTAAACTTCCGGCGTGTCATTGATCGGAGAAGTCGAAATCCGTATTTACTGACCTCGCTTGAAATAGATATTATACAGTGTTATTTTTACGATAGTTACAATATGTAAGTGTTTAACTTTATTCTTGTTAAGTTCTGCGAAGCTCGATTATGGCGATTATTGAAAATATATACATTGTCTTGGAATTAGGCATAATTTTGTTATTGTTCTTAATTTGCAAACTTTTGAACAAGTCTTGTTAAACGTTTGATGGGAGATTTGTCAATGTGGTAGATGTTTTGTTTAAATTTTGGTGAGGATTTGTCTATGGAGATTAATTAATTAAGACAGTAAGACTAATTGTTTAGTAAAATATTATAAACTAACATATATATTAAAGAAAGCTAGATATATCGGCGTGTTATTTATTGGTCAGATTTAATTTAAAGTTATACTTGGGTTGTACATGTCAACACATCAACCTACATGTACACTCGCATTGAAAAAAAAAACAGCCATTTGTTCTGAAGTGATGTACTGGTGTGCAAAAGACATAAGTAGGTGACCTGGCTGCTGCTGATGTGACATAAAAAATGGTGTTAAACATCAATCAATAGCGGGCAAATGCTTGAAAAATCAAAGAACTGAAAGATTATGGTAACGAATTATTTGAAAATGTAATTAATAATTGCATTGATCATGTTTTTTGTTTGTTTTAAAACTTGCTTTAAAACTTAGTAGTTTTTTAGCTCGACTATTCGAAGAATATAGAGAGCTATAACAGTCACCTTGTGCGTCGGCGTTGGCGTTGCAACTTTGGTTAAAGTTTTGCATTGCAATATCTTTTTTCTCACGACAAACACAGATGCTATTGCTTTAAACTTCACACAAATTATTGGACATCATCAATGACCTTGCATGAAAAGTCCCATAACTCTTTCTATATCCGATTTTGACAGCAATTATTGCGCCTTTTCGGACTTAGAAATTTTAGTTAAAGTTTTGCATGCAAGGCTTTTTCTCAAAAACCACAGATGCTATTGCTTTGAAACTTCACACACTTATTTTGACATTATCAAATGACTTTGCAGGACAAGTCCCAATACTCTATATAAGATTTCGACACAATTATGCACCTTTTTGGACTTAGAAATTCTGGTTAAAGTTTTGCGTGTAAACTACATTAAGAGTCCATATCTCTGTATTTACTTTATGCATTGCATTGAAACTTTATACACAACGCTTCCCAACCATCACTACCTATGTATATTATCAGATATTAGATTTAGATGCTCTGCTCATAACTTAATGGTAGAAATGGTAGACATAACAACATACCATATGAACATAGACTTATGTCCTATTTGTAATACTCAATCGTAGAGATGAATATCATTTGTCATGATCTGCCCGTTATACAGTGACTTAAGAAAGCAATATATTACACAGCTAAAATTACTCTACATTCCGCTGGCCTGGAGTCTTCAATCTTACAAGGACTTTTTAACAGGTACACCCCCTTTGGATTAAGCGTATCCAAATAATAAAAAATAAATAATAAATAAATAAATAAATAAAAAAGATGAAACAACAGGCTGGACTGTCTGAGGCGGCTGGCCTGGAGTCTTGCTGGCCTGGAGTCTTCAATCTTACAAACCTTTAACGAGTACTGCAGTTGCTAGGTTAATCCCTCCTATGTAATTCCAACGTTGACAATAGAAGATTTTACACTTCCCCGTCTTCTAGGGAGACGAAGCGTCAAGTTGGACTGGCTAAAGCGGCTGGCTTGATTGACTTCAATCATGTAGGAGGGAAGTCGCTACGTTTATTGTGTGGGCGGTTTTTAATTTTGTTATTATTGGGGGGGGGGGGGGGGGTATGCTATCGCGTCCGCGCCCGTAAAATATTAAAACATACTACTAAAACAGTTAAGGTCTCCGACATCCGAACGCGTACGCACTAACATAATTCCATAACAATTATAAGAGGCAGCTTTAGCCGGGAAGGGAGATCCTTAAGGTCTCACCGGGTGTACTACACACCGGCCGGCTATTGCCCGCTATTAGAGCTGATTAATAACATAATCATAAAAAAAAAAAAAAAAAAAAAAGATTACTTCCGGACAGATAGGGTATATCCCATAACAAATGTGCATGCTCGGTTCATTTATAGACTAATTATGAGCAGTTGATATAGAATGGAATAGATCAAGTTCACACTACCGACTCATTACACCTAAGCTATTATATGTAACAAACATCAGGGGGCAAGGATTCCCGACAACGTCTCCGCTATTGGAGATCCATATTCGGATAAGTGCGAGGACCCTTGCACCCATAAATAAACAACCAGAGAGCAATGCAAGTAGACCCAGGGTTACACCGGTATTTCGGCCGCTGGTATCGACCCAAATGGGAAATATGCGGGGCGATCATCTACCGGTGTAGTCCTGGACAAGCGCCATCCCTGAATGGGTATGCCCATACAATCACGGATAAAACTCAAAAACTCAACCGTCAAACTAGATTTATTCTTGCTTCTATTTTTAACAACAATGTAACAAAGATTTGAAGGAATTTAGTCAACAACTATAGACAAATAAACAATAGATATGTGCATGCTGTACTATATATTAAACAATAGTTTTATAAACAATAGATATGTGAATGATATACTATATATATTAAACAATAGTTATAAAACGATAGGTATGTGCATGTTGTACGATATAGTAAACAATAGTTATAAAACTAATCCCCTCGGCCCCTTAACCCGAAGAAGGAAAAAAAACAAAAAAAAAAAAAAATATATAAAATAAAAAACATCGCATATAGATACATAGGTATACATATATACATGTACTATCTATATATACTAGATGATCTGCAAACCAATAGTCCGAGAACAAATAGTAGTAAAACGATAGCTGCTCGCTAAATGGCATTAATGCCGAGCGCGAGGGTAAACAACGCCAAACAACAACAACTCTACACCCACATCAATTATGCTATCAGCTTTTTAACGGCGATGAGGCGATGAAGCGACAGTCTTAAAATTATCAAAGTTTATATACTTCGCAATCAAAATTAGATCGGACAACATTAAAAGGTTTAATGAGCAATTATAGTTTAAATTGTGTAAAATATATTTGTATACATATATTGTATAATATGTTCTTTGATATGCATTATGATGGTGTATATCGGATGATATAAAAATTTGCATCTCATGGCAATATGTATCTGTATAGATATATTGTATAATATGATCTTCGATATGCATTATCATGGTGTATATCGGATGGGATAATATGTTGTATCGCATGGCTTGCGATCGTCAACTCTTTTCACTGCTTATTGTTAACTCATTAGTATACGAGTGTGTGTATGTGTATATATGGTTTTATATAACATGAGATTTAATGGACACTGTTTAACAAATCCTTTTGTGTTATATAATGCATAATGTTTGTCGCATTTGTTAAATATTTTTGTATTATGAGCCGGAGGCCTAGATTGCTGAATAAAGAATTGAATTGAATTGAAATGAATTATCAAATAAAATAACTCTATCCTGCATTTACTGCAAGTTACAGCCCTTTTATAACTTAGTAATTCTGGTTAAAGTTGTGTGTGCAACGACATTAAAAGTCCATATCCTAGTAATAAACTTTATACAACCCTTTCAACCATCACACCTATATAAACAATCAAGTAAGATAATTCTTTCCAGCATATAATTCAAATTCTGGCCCTTTTTTTACTTAGAAATTCTGGTTAAAGTTTTGCGTGCAACAACATTAAGAGTCCATACCCTAGTATCTACTTGATGCATTGTATTGAAACTTTATACAACCATTCCTTACCATCACACCTATATACACAATCAAGTTTGATAACTCTTTTACTTAGAAATTCTGGTTAAAGTTTTGCATGCAAGGTACTTTCATGGATATATCTCAGTAACCACTAATGATATTGCCTTGAAACTTCATTCATGTCTTCCGGTGTGTCAGATGGTCAAGTTAGATAATTCTTGTATGAATTAAGTACAAATTATGGCCCTTGTTCGACTTTTAAAATGTGGTTAAAGTTTTGCATGCATGGCACGATCATGCACATATCTCAGTAACCACTCAGAGATTGATTTAAAGCTTCAATATAGTCTTTAAATGTATCAAACAATCAGATAAGGTAACTCCTGACTGAATTTATTATAAATTATGGCCCTTTGTGAAGTTACAATTTTGGGTTGAAGTTTTGCATGCTAGGCATTTTCTCACAAACAGCAGATTCTATTCAAACAAGACTTATCCAACTTGATGTATAGTTCTATACTATCAAGCCACTATTTCAGTAACAACTGTTGTCTATAGTATCAAAGGGCCAAATAGTCGAACATGCTGTATTGCGGACAGCTCTTGTTAGACAATATAGCCTAGTTCATGATTATAAATAATCTTTGTCCATATATATATTTTAAAAGAGACATATTCATCGTTTGACAGGTTTTTGGGGCAGACTTTCTTAATGTGTGATTATTTGCTAATAGTTTCATGTTAATGGTCAAAATTTCTTAAGATTTTCATTACTGAGGAACTTGTATGTTGATCAATACAGTGGCAAATGGAGAATAGCTCACTATGAGCTAGTTTTCCTTTGATAACATAATATTTTCAAAGTGGAAATGTTCAATATATACTGTTATATACTGGGTGTATACGGATAATTGTGAAAAATGTATGGGTAAAACAGGATTTATTTTAAAAAATAAACATGCATAATGTAGTAGCATAACGGGTAAAATATGCTAGCCGCACTGTTGCATACTATGTTTTTTTTTTCATAACATTTCTTACTTTACCCTTTGAGTAAAAACTTAAAATCACAAAATCAAAATTTGGAAGCAATATAGTAAAAATTGAGATCATCTAATTTTGCTTCATTTTTTTTAAAGCTTGTTTCATGGTTTGTTAATTAACCCCTTTCCCACATACAACACATCTACAGCAGACGACTTTGAACATATCTTTGCAAACAAAATATAAAAATCTCTATAAATGGAGGTATAATACATGGAAAAGGGGAAGAAGATATTATGGGAAAATTGGAATTGCTTGCATTGAGCAAGTTCTACTTCAGTCAATATGTGAAAAGTATAAATACATAAATATGTTATAAGTGTCCCAATACTGTAATGGTATGAATATATGATTTGCTGATCCCTGATAAATCAAATGCATCATGACAAACATGTTGCAGATGGTAACAAAACTAGAAAATGACAAGAACACTTAACCCTTTCCCACAAATAGACGCTTTTCTTGATAAAACAAGCATTTTGACGCGCACCTTTGCCCGAATGGCTGATAAATATAAATGAATGGTCTATAATTAGAACATCGTTTTCAAGTTGGAAACGGAGACAAAACGGTGCGATTTCCCTGTGTGCGTTTAAGTGTTATTTGTCATTTTATTTTTCTACTATCATCTTAAGGAAACAAATAAAAATGCACAACGATACTTCCACAAATCTGTTGGCATCTCTGTGATACAGAGCTCCAGATAATTACTTGGGTCAAATATGTTTCACTCCCTAAAATAAGTATTAAAGATTGAATCACTACAGGAAGCACATCACCCCCAAAATAAGGAAGGTCAACATGTTTTTAACTTATGTATTATGCTTCTAACATTAAATAGGCATTCCACTGCCTATGTATCCATGTAACAGTTTAACCCTTTCCCTGATATAGACGCTTTCTGACGCTTCTGCAGCACACGGCTTTTTAAAAATATAGTGACAAAAGAAGAAATTGCTCAAAACGAGCAATTTCTCCTTTTGCCACAATGTTTTCCACTTTTAGTCATAGGTTATCCATTCAATTGTAGAGATTTTCTATTTTTTAACAAAATATGTTCAAAGTCGTCTGCTGCAGAATTGACGTATAAGGGAAAGGGTTAAACAGTAAATTAAAAACTCTTAACAATATACACTTGCTGTGTATCCATGAACACAAAAGAGAAAATTTAAAGGCGAAATGCTCATCATAATGACAACATGTTGATGATACTGCAGCGGGAAGAAGCATTATTAGAAAGTGAAAAATTGCTTAATATAAGCATTTGTTCCTTTTACTGCACTATTTTGAATTTACAATTTACTAAATTAACATTTTATTCATGTTTATAAATCTTGTTTAATTACCTCCCTTTAACTACTTAAGTATAATGAATGAATGAATGGTGTTTTAAGGCCCGTCGACAACTAAGGTCATTTTGGGCGCTTAATAATTTACTTACTGTAAATGATGACATAAATAAAATTGAAACATAAACAACTTAAGAATACAATGCATAAGTTACTTTCTAGACATGTTTATAAATCTTGTTTAATTACCTCCCTTTAACTACTTAAGTATACAATGCTTTTCAAGACAAAATAAGTTACTTTCTAGACTCATATGAAATGGATTTTATGTCTGTAAGTATCTCAAAAAGCTTATGTTTGATCGCCTCATAGTGTGAAATATTGTGATTTGTTTGGACAGGGACGTCCCTGGTTTGGGGTCTATTCCATATGCCACGTCATTATATAATGAAATCAATTGTTTGTACAACTTCAAATTTGTCCAAAATGCTTGCTTTACTAAAGGTAAATTTTAATGTTTTTTAACCTATTGTTTAACCCTTTCCCTCATATAGACGCTTGTTGACGCCTCTGCAACAGACGGCTTTTTAAAAACATAGTGACAAAAGAAGAAATTGCTCAAAACCAGTAATTTCTCCTTTGACCACAATGTTTTACACTTTTAGTCATAGGTTATCCATTCAATTAAAGAGCTTTTCTATTTTTTGACAAAATATGTTCGAAGTTGTCTGCTGCAGAATTATCTTATGAGGGAAAGGGTTCACAACTCTATTCTTACTTGAACACACCTAACAGACCCTTCCGATGGGTTAAAGTCAGGTCTCCAGAATGATTCATTGGTATGCGAATTAAATATTAAATATTATTAGTAAATCCCTTAATCTTGATGAACTTTATTATTTGAGGGACACATTGTGTATTACTAGGGAAGAAAAGACAAAATACATAACTTCATCAGTCAAAATCAACCACGGGAACTCCCGTATCCAAAGATCGATTGTTTTGGGGAAAACTTGTTCATGTTTTCTTTTAATTGACCACGTCATCCATTAAATGATTAAAAACGTATTCTGCTATTGCAGAACTCGGCAGTTCTTCCATTTTTGGGATAGGGGCGTTTCGCGAGAGCTACAGATGTGCAGTGCAAAAGAAACATAACTCTAGCATGCTTTCGATTGTCTTTCATTTATCAGCATGATTACAATATACATTGTGAATCTTTAGTGATTTCTGAACTGGAAATATTTTAATTAAGGGTCGCTGCTCAGTTTTTTGTCAATCTTTTTATTTTGTTTATACAAGAAAGGGGTCAAACTTTGATAAATTAGGTATTTGTATTGTATAGGCAGGCAATATGTGTGCTTCGCACATTTTTGGTTTGGTTTGTTTAAAGGTCACTGTTTCAACAATGTTTGTCTATATTATCTATGCCATATATTTTCAACTTACATATGCCCCTATACCATCAGCGCTTTGATTATATATTTTAATAACGAACCGAGTTTAATTGGTTGTGCAGACGGATGTTTTTCGCCCGCGAGCAGACATTATTTGTGTATCATTTCCGACGCGTGAGAACTCGTTGTTCCGTTAGAACTGCACATACCGGTGAAGTGTCAAATTTACTTACGGTGTTAGGGTAATTTATTCGACCGCGATTATATTTAACGATCGGGATTTCTCTGGAAAATGCGTCACTTTCATTTTTTCTTACGATTAAAACGACGCAGAAAAAATGTTTTGTATTCGTTATTCCGGGTTTAAATGCGTGATACGACGAACAGCAAATATTTTCATTCGTTTTTCCTGCATTTCAATGCGTGATCATGCATTCACGCACCTTATCTGGAGCTCTGCAGATACATTGCTCTACAGCGTTATGTCGAAGCTCAGGTTTGCTAGCGTTACATAATGGGCACCTGTAAACTACGTCACTCACTTATCAATGGGCGTACAACTAAAAATTCATACATGCCTACAAACACATAAAATATATGCCTTTATTATTAATTTGATATTCTCTTGAGAATTGATTCTCTGTGTTAATTTGATAGTCTAAATATGACTTCACTTCATTGAAATAACACAACAAAGTGATGCAATATAGGAAAAAATACTAGGACTATTTTCAGTAAAGGTGTAGTTTAACGGAACGCGGAATTGTAAAGGTCAAATCTCATAGCGATCCCGTAAACTCATATATTTTTTGAGAAAAAATAATTCGTTAAAAATCTAGTAAGGTGGTCTGTATCGAATGAAAATGAATTGCATGTATTCAGATTTGGCTTTTCTGATAGTAATCGTTCAACGAGGTCTTATTTCAAATTCATCCTATTTACTAACACCTGTGTGGCTTGTGATTATAGCGGCCTCATAAAGATCTGATATCAGTGTCCGAGTTATTGTCGGTTCACTACCAATTCTCAGTTCCACTCTTTATGCGCTTGGTTGTTTGGATAGTACTATGAAATATACGGTTACAGTTTCTAATGAATTAGCAGTATCGTTTATATAGTAATCAAATGACCTTTCTTTCGAAAAATAAATTCGAACAATTGAAATTGATGATTATAATGTAAACATGTGGTACGTTCATTTTATTACCCTAGATGCGTATCTAGATATACTTCTGAAGTGGAAGTTCCGAAGCGCGACAGACGTCCACTGCATTGTGATTTATTACAAATCGGCTCGATATATATTCTTGAAATTTCGGCAAATGGTAGACGAGCCTGTTTCCTAAATGATATATCTTTAAAATAAAAATCTCTCTGGCGAATTTTTAATAAATCAGAAATAATCTTATAACTCGGGCGAATTTTTAATAAATCAGAAATAATCTTATAACTGTTAAACTTTTTTGGCGAAACTTTCCTTTTAATTCTCATTTTGTTATCTAATTTGTCATGGAAAAATGTATTGAATTATCAGCACGCAGGATTTCATTTTCTACTGTCTGCCGTCTATTTTATCCGAATACCACTTCAAACGAGAAAGTGGTGGCGGTTTCATTAACCCCACTATCATTGTCGCAACAACATACGCTTCGACGTCAAAAACGACGTTATTTCAAAGGTATAATTCCACCTTAACTCCGTTAAGGACCTGGTACACGTTACAAATGGTGTCAGCGGTGGGATTTTGGGCCGACTTACCATCATACCCGGACCCCGGTGGTTCCTACTAATGTTACAGGCTCCCTCTCTGATGTACTGCTACATGTACTGTGCAGTTGTGCGACTTCGGGTCGTAGTCAATAGAAGAAAAGAAAGAAATGTAATGGGAACGGGGTATAGGTTTCTGTAGAAGCCGGCTTTTTATAGCGACATTGGAAGAGTGGTTGGCTTTTTTCACAAAGATAAGCAACGCACTTCGCGGTTAGTACCTGGATGGGTGACCCCCGGTGGCTTAACTCCGTGAAGGACACGTTACATTAGGAAAAAAATCCAATAAGACATCGACTTCTCTATTGAACACATCGTTTTCTCTTCTTTTTTAAATGTTTACTTTATTTACCAATGAATACGATCGTTTACGACATGTATTTTCAGTTCTGAACAAGCTATGGCTGCTGGAAAGAGACGTACTATTTCGGTTGTTGTTATTGTCATCATCTTGCTGGTTGTTATCTATGACCGACAGCTGTTAAAAGGTAAATGAGTCATGCACAACACCCAACATTCAGAGATTTTGTAATAATGGCAGATACAATGAATAGTGTGTGGAAGACCTTGTTGCAGAGGTAGAGCGTCGGCCTCTCGTACCAAAGGTCCCGAGTTCGAGTCCCGTGATAAGCATGTTCTGACTTCAGGATTTTTCCACACAAGCGGCGTGAGTACTGGTTAAGACTCCAGGAAGCAGACATCGAACGTGATTAATATAAGCTGAAATTTGTTTCGCAATCGATGAAAAATAAATAAGTTTAAACTTAACTTTTTCCAAGTATTCCAAGATATATGCACAACTTTGTCTAGTGACGCTGTAAATCAATAGATAACACGTCATTCTAGAGTAGACAATTTGAATAATGGTTATACTTTCATTGTATACACTTATAGACCATTTGAATGATAAAATAGTATATACATACATACTTAATCGTTTGTGTTTGTTTGTATGAGTAGTGTATATTTTTGGGGTACATTTTTAGAAGTGGTTCTGTGGTGCTGATCAATTACGCGTAAGTGTCATTGTAGTAATTCAAAATAGTGATTTGTCATTGATTTTTTAACCATCATTCCGTGGTGCCATTTTACCACTTTTTTTTTGGTGCGTTCAATGATGAATAAACATCATTGTAGTAATTCAAAATAGTGATTTGCCATTGCAGTAATTCAAAATAGGGATTTGCCATTGTAATTATTCAAAACATAAATTGATAAGATTGTATGTTTATACTAATTATTGTGAAATTGGCACCACAATCTTCCGCCTCTAAGGCGGACGCTTTAACCAGTACACGACGGAAATGGTTATCGCCTGTATACATATAGAACTAGATCGGTACATCGTATGTGTATACCTTTAACTCTTTCAGCGCCGAATTGTTTAAAGTAGACCTTTCTATGTTCAAAATCGGACGACTCTGTTTTCGTGTTATAGGAGTTTCGGAATATTTTCATAACTAAAAGCCAAACAATGCTGATTTCAGGTGAGACAGCTCGTTACGAGCTGTCTCACCGGAATCAGTATTGTTTGCCAAAACCTCAATATTGCCTTTGGCACTAAAAGAGTTAAAGAAAAATAAAATTTTAACTTTCATTAATAGTGTCCCAAAACACTTTGATTATCTTTGTTTTGGGTGGGTTATCAATAGATATCCGATTTCTTTGTAGATATTGAATCTGTTCACCATAGAACCGGTATCAGTTTAGGAATCAATACATCTGTAAATGTATTGAGTGACAATCGGGATGGAATGCACGACGGCGAATACTCAGTTGATAGTCTACAAATGGAAGAAAGACTGAATAAAATGTCCAGCGCTTGTAAAGAAATTCAAACTAAGAGTGAACACCGAGAATCGAAGTACAGACCAAGGATTTATCATGTCAAAGAATACAATCTATCTTATTGTGAAGTTGGGAAGGCCGGGGGAACGTTCACCAGACAATTATTGTCTGTTCTATCTGATGGAGAGGATACGTCAAGACGACTGGAATCATTATCTAGATTTAAAGTGCACGGCTACACTGAAAAGTTCAGAGAATCAAGTATGACCCGATCTGATAAAAACTCGAAAATTCTTAACGTCGTTCGAGACCCATATTCCCGTCTGTTCTCTGCATACACAGACCGCGTGTTTCTTCCGTCAACATCACCGGCTGTCCGTAAAGGCAGTAAATGTCGATTCGACGTCACGTTTAGAGATTTCTTGCAATATGTGGTTAACACAGCCGATAAAGATAAAACGGACCGGCATTGGAGCCCAATATACCACGTGTGTAAACCGTGCAATGTGAAATCAGGGTATATCGTAAAGATAGAATCGTTTAATAAAGATATACAGTTCGTCACTAGGGAATTGAAACTGAATAAAAGTAAAACAATTACTATAAATAGGCTGCTGCAAGAGACTCGAACTACGTGGACGATTACAGGAATTGTGAAAACAGTAATGGAACATGCAAACAGAGAGTTTATTCAACCTAATTGTATCGGCTGGCCTGGTGTCGTAAGCAGAGTATGGCAATCATTACAAATGCAAGGTTACATTGGTGGTAACATTCCGTTACCGAACTTTACGCATAATGGAACCGTGCAATACTCGAACGTCTCTGTTCTTCTCGACACAATATTTAGCACCATTACGAAATATCCAATGTCACGTGAGAAAAGAGAACTACAGAGACACAGAGCCTTAGTCGAAGCGTATAATGAAGTTGATGAAGCATTAATAAAGGATATAGAGCGTGTTTTCAAACCAGACTTTGAGATGTTTGGGTACTCAAAAGAACCCCCTAGGACACCACAATTGACTGTCTAAATATGTTTACTTGATGTGACTATTTTAGCAATCGTATGCTTGAAAAACATATGAGGAGAAAATATAAACAGTTACACATAATCTAATAAACCTTGTACGAATATTCCTAGAAACAATACTCATGTGATGTCTACACCAAGTCACATAACTCTGGCTTTAATCATTATTCAGTTATGCCCCTTTTTTGGCTTTGGAATTGATACAAAAAGTTTAACCTTGCCCATAACTCAAAAACCGTTCAACTTTTTCACAATGAGCAATTACTTCTGTTTTCAAAATGTTTAAAAATTGATTCAATGATCATTCTTTCATTTACAGAGCTTTTTCGTGTTTTTCAAAGTCATCTGCTGCAGATTTGGTGCTTTGTGTGAAAGGATCAATACATCCCTCTAGACAACTGCGTCCTTGACACGCAACCAGTGTAGGGGAAGATCATACATTTTAATCCCCCTGGCAGGGAATAGAACGCTGGAGTTTCGGATCACAAGGCCAGAGCTCTAACTCTGAGACATTGTCTGCGACTGCATGCAAGGCACTATAAGACTGAGCACAGTAGACATTGAACATTATACGTGCAATTTAATATTTTCTGTATGCAACATATTTGCAACAAACAACTTTGAAAATATCTGGACCAGAATATAGAAACTTTCAATTACTGAGGGTACAGTTTTGAAAAGAGATGAAAAAAGAGAGAAGAACATAATGAATAATTTCCTCATTTGTCATGATGTTTTAAAATATATGTGCTGCTTTTAATCGCATACAAAACTTTTTCTATATTTAAATTTCTCAACTGCGATGTCAGTTTTAATTTGTATAGGCCTTAATTACTGAATGTTGCATTTTATTGAAGTATGTCATATTTATATAGTTGTTTTTCTTCATTAAGAATTTCTTCATATTTTGTTTTTGGGGATGAGGCAGAGATCTAGATACTTTTGCATTTATAAAAATCTTATTTAACCCTCTAGCTCTATTTTGTGGGTACTCAAAATAATCATCTATATGAGGTAATTTTACAACAGATATAATAGTATAAAAAAAAACAAGCTATGAGGTAATGCATCACTAAAGTAAGAGGATAAATAAGAATAAAAAAGTACAGAGCTGCGTCAAATGCGAAATAAGTACATGCTAGCCGATCGAAGACACTATTATTTCAAGTCAAATAAAAACCATACAGACATGTCGTTCAATAGATAAAACATTAAAAGTATTATACATAAAACATTAAAAGATTTATACATAAAACATTATAAGTATTATACATTTTAGTTTTTGACATGAGAATGCCCTTTTTCAATTTTACTTATCCCGAAACACTAACCACTCAGTACTGGTATCATTTTAATAGTGTGTTTATTGCTTAAACACAGTCGAGAGGATGTTGTTGACTTTTTTTTTAAAATTACAATTATTGCTTCAGAAGAAATTGACAACAAACATGTTAATCAATTTCTTCAGATTTAACAGCTTATGCAATGAATTATTATGTTGTGTTGAGGAAATGGGTATTTTCTCTAAAGATGTAAAAGGCAGTTAGCTCCTTACCGAAGCGAAACATAAGACACTATCAACCTCAGATTCACACTGCTTATGTAAGTTATATTATTTTTGGTAGAGTTGAGCGCATGCGCAAACGAGACCATTGTTACAGGTTGAATTTTGAAGTCACGTGATGTAAATGCCCCAGAACACATACAAAAATAGAGCAAACAAATTAGACTGAATTACGAATGCAAACATAAGCAAAAGTAAAATAAGTAAAATAAATTCACTTATTCTAGGTATCAAAATAAAATTACAAAGTCTGTTAATGTGTAAATATCATATTTAAGTGTACACAATTATTTAGATATCACTATGCCAATATAGCACTGCACCGCGCAATTACCCTTTTTAAATTGTTACCCTTTCATCCACTCGCCCGATAGCATAAGCGAGTGACAAAATCAAATCTGTGCCACAATTATGACAGGGATTTTTTTTTTAAATATATGAATAAATAGTGTTTTATGAGTATTCTGCGATAGCTGCTAGCACTCGCCGAAAGTCAAAGATTAACGATGACTTTTGCATTTTGGATAGGTGCTTTCGACAAGGTCCGCGTCTAAATTCCCGACTTCCAAGAAAGAGATTTCATCAAATCATTTAAGCGTTTTAAATTACGACGATTGCGAGTCAATGTTCTAAACACTTGTTTATAAAGCGTTTAGAATACTTTGATTATAATAGGCAGAACGAATAAGGAACGAATAAACCTTGCAAGAAATCGATCATTTCTGTCGGCCAAAATCAGGTAAATGACCAGCGGATATTGGTTATTACAACATAATTGATTCATCCTTTTATTCTAAATTTGTATTACACAGTTCAACATTTGCTTTTGACAGTTTTGACGCGATTCAAGATTTTGACGCGATTATTTCGTTCATAGAGTTGATTACTAACAGATGACTGAGTTGGTGATGGAAAGAACATTAAAAAGTTAAGTTAAGCTAAAACATGCACAGGCAGGCGAGTGTTTCATTAGGATAAGTGCAACACTCAATTCCCAATTCTGCTTGCCCTTTAACAAATCACAACCCACCCCACAATATAAAAACTCTGCAGCAGACGAATTAAAAAAAGATCTGAGCAAAGATACAGAAAAACACATTTAATGGAAGTTTAATAATTGAATATAGTTGAAAACATTGTTGCAAAAGGAGAAATTACTTGTTATGAGCAATTTCTTCTTCTGCATCAATGTTTTCAAAAGTCGTCGGCTGCAAATACGCAGTACTTTTTCAAATGATAGTCAGTTGGCTATTCTCAAAACTTTCAAAAAACAAGAAAAATATTTTTTACAATTTAATTGAAAATATATTTAATCAAAGTCGGGAAAGTATAGTTGTCCCTTTCCGTGCTTTTTTTATGAGAGTTCAAATCACAGGAAAAACTTATGGGACAGAGTAACACATTGACACAATTTCAGATTTAGGCTTTGTTTCTGTCAAACTGCTAAAGAACACAACACTGAGACACACATTTTGATTAAAAGTTTATTTAAAAAAAGTAATAATTTTATTTATGATAAACAACATAACAATGATGAAGACAATACATCAACAAAGCGTTTTTCAATTTGTACATTAATTGCACAGACCAAATCTTAGCAAGTTTGAAGTTATGGACCTCTCACATTTTGTTCTCAACTCATTACTTCCTGGCAGGATTTTACTGCTAAAATTGATGACATTTTATTCTGAAGTCACCAGAATGCACCATTTTGCTCCAGGATTTCAATTTTCTTTTAAACATCAAGGCTAGGGTAAAATATGATAACTTAAGTGAAAGTTTCAGAAGTTTCATTGGAGCGCCACCGGGGTACTGTATGTCACCATTTAATTTTTGCAATGTATGTAAATGATTTAGAGGACTACATGTCTCTAAATGAATTTGACGGCGTGGCTATGGGTACGTTGAAATTGTATTTACTACTATACGCGGACGATATAGTTTTATTTGCAGAAAGCGAGTGCAGTTTACCAAATGGTCTTGAAATACGTTTTAGTTATTGCGAAAAATGGAAATTATCAGTAAACGTAAAGAAAACAAACGTCATGATATTTAGAAAAATTGGAAAAATATCGAAAAAAGTAGTTATTAAATACTACGGTAATCCATTATAAATAGTGAAACAATTTACATATTTAGGCATATCATTTTCTTCAGGAGGGTCCTTTCAACAAACTTTTGACTAAATAGGAGGGCATGTTTTAAAAGCAGTTTTTGCATTAAAACAATATCTAACAGTATTCAAAAATAACACCATAAGTCATACACTTTAACTTTTTAATAAGCTTATACTACCAATACTTAATAACGGGGTCACGGTATGGGGCTTCAGTGAGGCTATAACACGCAGAAAAGCTGCATACTATATATTGTTAGCAACTACTACACGTCAAAAGTCAGACTCCTAATAATTTTATATACGGTGAATTGGAAGTGACAACGCCTTTTTATGATAATTAAATACTGGTTAAAAGTCACGAGAACAGACGAACGCAAATACATAACGGCAATATACAAATAAATGTTAAATGATATAAATGAAAATAAAGAAAATTGGGCATCAAAGGTTAAATATATATTGAATAATTTTGTTTTTAGTTATGTATGGATGAATCAAGGTGTCGAAAACATTAACGCTTTCATAAAAATATTTAAACAAAGAGTAAAAGATTTTTTTATCCAAAACTGGGATGCCGATCTTAGTCAAAACTCTGAAGCTAAAACATGTATTCTAATCAAATCCTTTGACATTAAGATGTATTTAGACAACATAAAAATAAAGAAATATAGATTTGCATTAACAAAATTTAGACTTTCAAGTCACCAACTGGAAATTGAAACTGGAAAAGGGAAACAACATGTTAAGACTCCTATATCAGACCGTAAATGCAAATTATGTAACACAATAGAAGACGAATTTCATTTTTTACTTGAATGTCCATCAACTCTTTTCCACCTACAGACGCATTTCGACGCAAAAGCAGCAGAGACTTTTGAAAACATTGTGGCCAAAGATGAAATTGCTCATGATGAGCAGTTGGCCACCATGTTTTAAACTTTAGTTAACAGTTAAGTTATATTTTATGGACATTTTTCAGGTTGTTTTTGTAATATATAAAAGATTCGAAAAAAGAATGAAGTCACTTGTATAATTATCTCATTTAAAATGTATGTATTTTATTGTTGTTAACTGTTTTTTAAAATGTAAAAACTAAAAATGTATATATGTGTGTGAAATGTTTATCAAAGTTTATTCCCATTTTCGAGATTTTCTTTTTAGTCCTATTCTTCTACGATACAGGGATAATGATTTTAAAACATTCCGAACCAACTGATATTTTCGAAGTAGGGTTTTTTAACTTTCACTAGACCAACAAGAAATGATGATCTTGGAAACATTTCATTCTGGCCTGATGCATCATTTCTTGTCTGCCATGGTGGGGATTTATTTAAAATAAACATTCATATATGCACTTCTGTATCTCTTCTTAAACGATCGCAATTCTCCCGTCAGTATTTTCAGTACTTTGATTCTTCCCAAATATCCACACTGCAGTATGTATAAGTTGTATTCAATATCAAAATATGAAAATAAACAGTCGGATACGACCAGGCGTGAAATGTCAACCATATCATAAAAACTTGGGGTTGTGAACAAGATGACATCTGATCACTACAAATAAACACTTTTATGTACAATTTATGTTCGTTTTATACTGACGACAAGAGAAATTTGATGCAATGCATCAATGTCGCCGGAAAAGACTGCATTGATTTATTTTTTAACACTCATGTATTCTTGACTTTCATTAGTCTAAACATACACATAATGTTTTTATAAGGACTAATTCCAGGATTTTTGAAATTCCACATAGATCTACAAATTTCAGGATTTCTTTTGGTCAGGATTTTTGATATTTTGTATTTGTCAATAAAACCACAACAAATTAATAAATTTTGGGATTTAAATCTACATGCAATAAAAAGCTATTAAACCCTTTCCATGTCTGAAGCAACAATGAAAACCTTTAAACGCTTAAAACATTGAGAAAACGGTTAAATTGCTGACATGAACTTCCTCCTTTTTAATAATAATTATAATAAATATTTCACAGATGTTAAAATTTATCCTCATATGTTTAAACAGTAGACCACACTTGAAACAACATATCAGCTAAATTGTTTATCTAAATCGTTGATGCATACAATATATATTTGGCGCAAGAGAAATGCCAATTGCGAGTCCCATTACTATTTAATAGGTGGCAAGTATGAAATTAATTGGGTGCGAAAGAGCAGATTTTCTTTATTTCTAAATATATTGTTTATCAGAGTTTGTTCTTCTCTTAATTTGTTTCAAGCCAAATAAACATTTAATATCACATATATTTAATCATTCAAGTGTGTAATATTAGCTATATATCTGTTATAAGGTGTTTGAGCATTCTTTCGAAATGTTGACCCTTGTGTGTCAAATCGAGGCGTAGTGTCATACATCGAAGAAAGTGAATAAAAAATCAGGCAAAGCTTTAGTGCATGTTTTATTCCACTGCATTCGAGTGAAAAAAAGCATTTCTATATTATCTTTCTTTCTCCTACATTCGACCCATGCACTCGTTTCGTGACGTTTAAGAAATCAATTCGTCGTGCGACATTTTTTGTCTGCATAAACAAGTCACTTTTCTAAGTTTACATTTTACTTCCGGTTACTTCGCTTTGTTTACATTTTGGCAATATGAAACTAGGTCACGAACTGAGGAAAAGGCGTTTCGACGTTCACGACCGATAAACAGGCTTATATTCGAGACATATTTTCACAAAATATTTCTTATTTTTGTTTCTGTTACCAGTTTATGTTGATACTTATCTATTAAAAGGAGAATTCGAAGTGATTTTCATATCGATAGTCTTCTGCAAGCAGGTGCGCGTATGTAAAAAAATTAGACTGTGCGACGTAAAGGTTTGTAGTTATCGCCTTTTGATTACATAGTTTATGAAAATAAAGTATCGCAGTCTAGCTAATAGGGACTGTTTTGTCTTCGTAAATAAAACACAAAAACATAAATGCAAGTCAGAATAAAGAAACGGCACATACTTAAAACATCGGAATATTTATTTCATTTTAAATGTGTCATAACTTAGTGTTTTTAAACAAACGCAATTGTAATAAGTTCAAGACATTCTAAAAAAAAAAAATCTAATAATAACCCCCCCTCCCATGTGATTTCCGAAAACCTATTAAAAATAGAAGTCGCGGGCTTCTGCCCGGCGACTAATAATGCTTTTGAAAATACGATAACGGTTATAAAAGCATAAAACCATAAAATCTTTCAAAGAGTACTCGCTTTCCTTTTCTCAATTTATTAAGATTTACAGTTCACGCATGACTGTGTTTATTTTCATATTTAGATAATGCAAGCAAAAAAGCGAGTTTTATCTACACGTAAGGTCCATAAACACAACATTTTAAAACCCTTTCCTCATTGTCGACTGTTATTGCCGCAGGGGCATCCAATGGTCTTTTGAAGACATGGCATGAACAGAAGAAATCACTCATATTAAACAAATCCTGCTTTTAAAACAAAACATATATATAAGAGTTCATACATGCACCATATTTATAAATGTGGAGGAACAAAACTTAGTATTTTTAATCATGTTTTTTCTGTTATGTTTTTATAAGAAGTATGCTGCAGAGGTGGAAATGGGAAAGGTTAATAAAGAGCGTTAAAGTCAATCATATATAAGTTCAAACAAATAGTAAGGTAGGATCTTTACAATTTCTCACAGGAAACGTTTTAGCAGTTGATACTTTTTAAAATAGTTTTGCAACATATGGAAACTCTATACTGAAAAAAGTAGAATTATCTATTGATTATGATATACTATAATAAGACATTTCTCATTTACCTCAGAGGTTGTCGTCTGGATATGAGTCTTGATGTCAAATATGAATACCATAGTTACCTTAAATAATTAATGTTTACAATATTGCACATATTTTATGGTGGTTTCAAATTAAAATATATTTCATCCCTTTTCATTTTCATCCTTTACAAATATACCAAAGGATTATACATTAACATTGTACTAGGTAGACAATTCAAAACAACATTCTGGATTGCATTACAAAGCAAACAATATATATTATTATCTTTATTTAAGTCTCATCTATGTACAAACACACATATAAAACATCTCAATAACACATACAATGTACATAGCCATTCCATATTAGAATTACAGGAGACTGTATAATTAAAACTAATTGACACACAATAAATACATCTATCGCAGATTTTGTATGCATAATATTTAAAAAAGCAGTATAGTATATCATTATATACACAGTAAAAGTTGAGAAACCGGCGCTAATCTTGACTCTAGGCCTTAAAATGTGTTAAAATAATGTTTTAAACCGTGAAGTGAAAAATAAATTCAAATGCACCGCTATATATATCGAAAAGCAATTTTTAAACAAATAGCTTAAAAGATTAGTTATCGTCCCAGATCAGATCTAGCATGACTTGATTAACACCGATTTCTCAACATTATATAAAAAGTTTGTATCCTATTTTAAGATAATTATTTACTTTATTTATATAAAATATTGTTACGTTCTTGTAGTATTTTAAAACAGGTTTTGGCACATAGCCTTATCAAGTCATAATTGGAAAAGAGAAATTTCATTTTATTAAAGTCATCAAAGTATTGAAAATTAGCGTCTAGGCTTACAGCCTTAAGTATTAAATCTTTCCTAATATCTTCATACATAGCACATTTCAAAATAACATGACATTCATCTTCTTTATCGTTACTAAAAAACGGACAAAGCCGGTCATTCTCAACTAATGTTTATAGCAAAGAAATAAAAGAACATTACATACACGTAGATGTCCAGGTCACACTGAGGTGTCAACAATTAATGGTTGGAAAAGCGAGACTAACATTTCGACCAAAACAATGCGTTTTCAGTGTTAACAAGAGTGTTCTTTAATTTGGCCTATTGACTTAGTTTTTGACCTGAAGCTTTTGAAAACAGTCACCTCTAGAGCGTTTACAAGCAAACTGTTGACGATGGACGACAGACAAAAGGCGATCACAATAACTCACCTTGAGCACTCCATGCTCAGGTGATCTAAACAAAATGGTAATGTGAGACTGAACCGCCCTCTTGTGCAGATGACTTTCGAAATCAATGTGATAAAAAGAAGACATTGTCGAAAACGAGTAATTTTCTCATATTCACTCAAAGTTAACATTCAGTATAAAAATTGAACTACCTATATTTCAGATGTTATAATTCTTACTTCGGATGTTTTCAAAACAGATGACTTTAAGAATAACATATCAAGTTCAAGTAAACGGTTTAACACAATGATCTCCGTATCTAGTTACACGTCAATGTCCGCAATAGAAATCCGCCCTGGCATAGTAGTAAGCGTCGGGGATTTGATACCGGGCGACCCGGGTTCGTTCCTCAGTAACGCACTTTAGTCATGGAGGAGTGCCCTTGCGTAGTAAGTGAACTGTCGCCGTGATATACATGAAATAATGTTGAAAACGGCGTAAAACCCAACTCACGAGATTTTGTGTCTTATTGCATTTCCGTAACTGGATCCCATGGACCCGTGCGAAGACGTACACGTTGACTTTAGTGCACATAATAGTCCGAGATCAGCCTTTGCATTCACACAGTCTGATAAAGAAATGTCAAGTTGTACATTTTCTAAGATACGGACTCTTTTAGAGGAACCACCGTAAGACTACAATTCTAATGGTTTGTCAGAGGTTATATCTTAGTCTTTACGTTACGTACACACGGTTTGATTGATTTTAGTTTAACGCAGTTTTCAACACTTTTCAGTCATATGACGGCGGCCAGTTCATCTACTCATGTGTTTCCTAGCTTTCCCACACCAGGACTCCGCACAACATATGTTCGTGTCTATCTGCTTTTCCATATACTGTTAGCCCATTGATGGAAGACGAATGGTGCTTGTTACAATGACGTTTGTCAACGTCGAAAAGAATGTTGGCCGAGCTGGGGTTCGAACTAACAACCCGTGTATTGACAGTCCACGTCGCTACCGACTGAGTTACCTGGGCTCGGCTATATACACACAGATAGTGAAGGCTCTGACGAAGGGTTGGAGACTGCTCGTTTGCAGATGCTCAAGTATTAACTGATGCAACAATATTTCCAACTTCTTTTAACTCTTTCCCACATACAGAGGCTTGCTGACGCCCCTGCAGGATTCAAATTTTGAAAACAGATGAGCAATTTCACCCATTAACCAAAAGTTGCCAGTTTTATTCTTTCATTTATAGAGAAATTGCTCAATTTTGATAAAAACGTTTTCAAAATTGTCCGATGCAAATTTGTTTTGAGCAATTCCTGCATTTCTTAAATGTTTTCCAAAAGCTGTCTGTTATAAAAATCACCACTAGTTGTCTTAATCCGAAAAAGGGGTTTATTTGGTTAGTGATCCTTTAGTGTCTTTGTTGTATACATGCTTTAAAATATGTTTACGTATCGGTTCGAATATATTACAAAATTACTTTTACCTTTTCTTACCTACAATAGATCTGCAGCAGATGAGAAGTCAGCTTGGTTCATTAACGTGCTCATTGTATAGCACCGATACACGCAAGGCACTAGTTCCTGGAAAGGACCAGTACTTGCCCTCTATTTGAATGGAAGACACTTAATGCACCTATCAAAAATCCAGAACCAGGACCTCTGGAGTGACAGTCTAACATGTTAACCACTTGACCAGCGTGACATCTGTTTATCATTTTAAACATAATCCATTTCCCTAAAAGGCAATTTAAATAGTCACTTTCTTTTTAAACAAATATCTGACAAAAAAGCTTGACTAAAATATAAGTGTGTGAAGTTGGCAGAGCATAAGACGTTAGACATTAGACAAAAAAAAAAAATGAATGTATATTTAGACATTAGACATTCGATTAGACATTAACAAATTTTGATAATCAAATGTCTAATTAGACATTTAAAGAAAGATCCGCAAATTTTAAAATCGAATGTCCAATAAGACATTAGACATTCGATTAGACATTCGCAAATTTTGTAAGTCAAATTTCTAATTAAACATTAGACATTCAAAAAACGAATGTATAATTGGTCAGTTAGACATTCAAAAAACGAATGTATAATTGGTCAGTTAGACATTCGATGGGACATTCGCAAATAACCATACTTAGGTTCCAAATTCGTCGGAGGTCAATGTACATTCAAAGAACGAATGTCTAATTGGTCAGTTAGACATTAGACATTCGCATATTAAGCGATTTTCGTTTTTTGAATGTACAATGACCTACGACGAATTTAGTACCTAAATCTTTTAATTTGCGAATGTCTAATCGAATGTCTAATATCTTACTGACCAATTAGACATTCGGTTTTTAATGTACAATGACCTACGACGAATTTGGAACCTAAATATCGTAATTCGCGAATGTCTAATCGAATGTCTTATGTCTAACTGACCAAGTAGACATTCGTTGTATTAATGTACATTGATCTCCGAATTTGGAACCTTCTTATGGTAATTTGCGAATGTCTAATCGAATGTCTAATTTCTAACTGACCAATTAGACATTCGTTTTTTGCATGTACAATGACCTCAGACAAATTTGGTACCGAAATCTCTTAATTTGCGAATGTCTAATGTCTAACTGATCAATTAGACATTCGGTTTTGGCATGTACAATGACCTACGACGAATTTGGGTTATAGATCTTGTAATTTGCGAATGTCTAATCGAATGTCTAATGTATAATTAGACATTCGATATTTTAAATTTGCGAATCTTTCTTCGAATGTCAAATCGAATGTCTAATTAGACATTCGATAATCAAAATTGCCACAATGTTTTAAAAAATGTGTGGAAAAGGGTTAACCCTTGCCTTTATATAGCCGACACTTGATGTGTTTACAGCAGGCGGCATTATACAACCTGTGTAGGAGAAAACACGGGATATTGCTCTAGATGAACAAGTTCTCCTTAATCCACGATGATTTCACATCTGTATAAAACACGTCTTCAATGCGTCCAGATACTAACATTCATTCTTACCTTATATTTTTATAAGCAAGGAATCCACCGTGGTCGACTGGTTTAGAGTCGTGGAGCGTTGGAATGCCTTTGTGCAAGGCACATTTCCTAGCCTAGTACTTGTTTGCTTGTAGCCCAGGGATCATTAATATGTTTCTCCTACATAGAAATATTTGCAATTCTAGGACTTAAGTTTCTTAATGATACACAAACAACCGCCTCATTACGATGCATAAAATCCCCCCGTTCTCATTTTCGTGTTAAACATCTTTATACAGAGAAATCTGAATAGCATAGCATAAAACTGATGTTAAACAGGTTGTTCGACACTTTCTATATTCGGCTAAGTAGGCTGCTTCACCTAATCCCCAGAACGTGGTGATATTTCAAGGTCGTTACTACCACATATATATCAAAAGTACAGAAACAAGTTTGCTTGTAAATTTTAAGTATAACAAGTATCTGTACAAATATAATTACATATATATTAGATATATATTTTTATTTTCGAGAAATGTGGATAGTTTTACAATCAGTATCTGTATTAAAATTAACAATTCCATATCATATAAAATATAGCTATATCTCTTTGAAAGGATTTTATGATATTAATAATACATATATATTTATAAAAAATAATTCGTTATTTGGTGACAAATATATATCTAGGGAAAACAAACATTGCACTACAGACAAGATTAATGTATTGGTGTCCAACACCTTAACTATATTTAGATGTGTCTAGTAATACTATGTGTAGCCAAGTGTCATAGCCTGGTAAGATATTTACTTTAGTTTATTTGTTAACAATTACTTAATATGAAATATTGTGTAATTTTGTAATTCTGTGATAATTTAAATACGTAGCAAACTCTTACTTTATTCATGGAATTGTTAGTCTGAATTCAGTGCTTTAATATTTATTCTTTAAACATTTAAGTCTGATTTGATAGAGAAAGTTTTGTCTTATTTTATAGAGATAGTTTTGTCTGATTTTGTAGAGATAGTTTTGTCTGATTTTATAGAGATAGTTTTATCTATTTTTTATTAGATATTATATAAATAATAAAATAATTAAAACAGCACGGAATTTGAGTTGCATGAAATAATCCCCTGGTGACAATAAAATCAGACAAAACTACCTCTATAAAATCAGACAAAACTACCTCTATAAAATCAGACAAAACTATATCTATAAAATCAGACAAAACTACCTCTATATAATCAGACAAAACTACCTATATAAAATCAGACAAAACTATCTCTATAAAATCAGACAAAACTACTTCTATAAAATCAGACAAAACTATCTTTCTATAAAATCAGACAAAACTATCTCTATAAAATCAGACAAAACTATCTCTATCAAATCAGACAAAACTATATCTATAAAATCAGACAAAACTACCTCTATAAAATCAGACAAAACTACCTCTATAAATCAGACAAAACTACCTATATAAAATCAGACAAAACTATCTCTATAAAATCAGACAAAACTACCTCTATAAAATCTGACAAAACTATCTCTATCAAATCAGACAAAACTATCTCTATCAAATCAGACAAAACTACCTCTATCAAAACAGACAAAACTATCTCTATAAAATCAGACAAAACTACCTCTATAAAATCAGACAAAACTATCTCTATAAAATCAGACAAAACTACCTATATAAAATCAGACAAAACAATCTCTATAAAATCAGACAAAACTACCTCTATAAAATCAGACAAAACTATGCCTATAAAATCACTACCTCTATAAAATCAGACAAAACTATCTCTATAAAATCAGACAAAACTATCGCTATAAAATCAGACAAAAATACCTCTATAAAATCAGACAAAACTACCCCGCTGTACGTACACGTATATTCGACCTGACGACACCGCATAAAGGGGGCCTCAAACTAACCCTTTACACTTAAATATCCATGAGCAGTTGCCCCGGTCTTTTTTTGTCAAATAAAATCACACGATATAGGTTATCTCCCCATTTGTATACCTAGTGATTATAGGCGAATATTTAATTTGATTTAACTGCATTCGGCATAAGCCCCGAGTATACACGCGTTAACCCTAGTTGACTCGAGTGACGTTCGTTTTAACAAGAGACGGCTTACTCGGGTTAACCCGATGTCACCCTACCCCCAAGGGATAACTCATCTGAAAACTAGTACCCGTCAGTCTGGCAAAATGGCGGAAGACTTGGTTGATGAAATTGTAACCGGTAAATCAAGTTTTAAACACTTTACCATTCGGTGTTAAACACATACCCGAGTAAAGAGGATTTAGCTGGTTTAGTTAACATGGGTGATACTGTCGAAAGGGCCCTATAATGTAATGGTAGGGACAGGTAACTTCATGCTAAGAATATTCGTGGATAGAGGCGATTTGACACTTATGTCACGGATAACTCTTGGTAATCATTGGTGACTGGCCATTTCTCGGGTGCAATCAAAACGTTGTGGACAACCAGTTATTACCCACAGACGGAAGAGTCCAAACTGAAAAGTACAATAACGAGACATGTTTACGGAATGGATATATCTATATGGATGTGTCAATATGCATTTGTCAACAAGTGACAAAAATACCCGAATGATTGTTATCCTGGAACGCAACTCATTCGATTATCGTTGTTTACAGACAGAAACGGTGCTTGACATTTTGACGGGCCGCGTGACGGGAAAACAGACTTCGAATGTCTTGAAATCAAAGTTCTTTACATCTATATCGTCCATTGATGCACTCCCGGCATAGTATTCAAGCAAACGACTAGTCCTCGAAAATCTGTGAATCGGACCGACATACAAAGCGTCTGCATGAGTGAAAGGGCGTGTCAGCTCAAGTGCACGTTGGACAGCCTTCAACGGCTGGCACGCTTTAGTTGTGGCTGTTGTTATTCCCAAAGCTCGGCGTGAAACGGCTGTAACTGTTTACAATTTAAGGAGCAGTCACAACCTTTTCGCTTTTAGATTTGCTTACTGAAGAAGAAACATTTTTCAATCAGATTTGGGCTTGGAATCTAAAGTTGTCGACACATCGTAATTCAATTGTGCTACAAAAAGGATAACCCTTATGGCTTTAGTTTAAACTTGTTGGTCATATTTCATCGGTTGTTTTAACACAGGTTTCAACAGTATTTCAGTTATATCACGTTTTTTTCTGTGTTGCTTACCGGTACTTTCTGTATAATATTTCCCGACACCGATAAGTCGGTCGTAATTGTGTTCCCACAGCACTAAAACTAGTTGTTTAAGTTGAGAAACTAAGTCTAAAACAAGAGGGCCATGATGGCCCTGGATCGCTCACCTGATTTGATTTCTTTTTCACTTTAGCCATATAAGCCCCGCCCGCTGGCGGCCATAGTTTTCGACCAATGAACATGGCTTGAAGGAATCTGATAGAAGGTCACCCTAGGAATATTTCTACAAAATTATTTGAAAATCGGCCAAACACTTTCGGAGAAGAATTTTTAAGTTTTCACTCAAGCCATATAAGGCAAAATAGCCTCGCCCCCTGGCGGGCATGATTTTCGACCAATCAACATGGCTTGAAGGAATCTGATAGTGGTTCACTTAAGGAACATTCTGAATCTTTATCTTAAAAAAATACTGAGAGGTCGTTGACCTTCTCCAGGAGCGAATGTAAAGGTAGAATTTCTGTTTTCAATATCTGCAGCATCCAACAATGTGTCAATATTGCCAATGTAAAGGACATGTGACAAATAAATGAAGTTTTTTTCGTGTTCATTAAGTCAGTTATAACAAAAAAAATGTTTTCAAAAGGAACCGAGCTCTCATGTATATCTAGCTACTGTATAAGTTTGGTAAACATAGGATAATAAATGATGACTTTATCTTGTTCACAAGGTCAATTATAACAATTTTGCCAATTATAAAGGAACATAAACCAGTCATGCATGAACGGATCTGGCTAGTTTTCGAAAGGAAAGAGCTCTCGTGTATATCTAGCTAATGTATAGGTTTGGTAAACATCGGGTAATAAATGATGACTAACTTGTTCACATGGTCAATTATAGCAATTTTGCCAATTTTAAAGGACCATAATCCCGTCATGCATGGATGGATCTGGCTGGTTTTTGAAGACTTTATCGTGTTCACAAGACATTATGGACAGACGACGGACGACGGGCGATCACAAAAGCTCACATTGTCACTACGTGACAGTTGAACTAATAACAAGGTATACACACCCGTCCTGGTTACTGAAACATCATGAGTGTTTTCAGATTGGTTAATTGTTTGATTCTGGTATTACGCTGCTTTCAAACGCCGATGTCATATTGCGGCGTACAGGAAAGAAGAAATTTGCCCAACACCTTAAACTTTACATCATGATAAATAAAACAAGAGGGCCATGAGGCCCTGGAATCGCTCACCTGATAATGGGCTATTTAAGATTTAACTCTTTCGGCGCCAATGACAATATCATCAAGACAAACTTTCTGACAAAATTTCAAGCTGCTCAAGTCAAAAAATGACCTATATTCAAAATTGGCCTAAATATCACTAAGACAAACATTCTGACAAAGTTTCAACATGCGGCTTTCAGAGTGTGAACGAGATTTTCATTTAATGTGATCTATTGACCTAGTTTGTGACCCCAAATGACCCAGTTTCGAACTTGGCCTAGATTTGATAGAGATGTATGTCCTGATAAACTTTCATGATGATTGGATGCAAAATGTTGCCTCTAGAGTGTTAACAAACAAATGTTGACGACAGACGCCGGACAAAAGGCGATCACAATAACTCACATTGAGCACTTTCTGCTCTTGTGAGCTAAACAAGAGGGCCATGATGGCCCTGGAACGCTCACCTTAATTATACAATGTACTGCAATGCAAAACACATGAAGACAATTATTCTGAATGCAACCTCCAGTGTTAACAAGATTTTCCTTCATTTGGCCTAGTGATCTATATTTTTTTTACCTGATATGACCCATAATCCAACATGGACTAGATATCATCAAGACAACATTCTGACAAAGTTTTAACATGCTCAAGCCAAACATGTGGCTTCCAGTGTTAACAAGATTTCCCTTAAATTTGGCCTAGTGACCTAGTCTTTGACATGACATGACCCATATTCGAACTTGTCCTAGATATCACCAGGACAAACTTACTGATAAAGTTTCAACATGCTCAAGTTTAAGATGCGGCTTCCAGAGTGTTAACAAGATTTTCCTTCAATTTGGCCTAGTTTTTGACCCGACATGACCTATATTCAAACTTGGCCTAGATATCACTAAGAAAAACATTCTGACAAAGTTTCAAAAATGTGGCTTCCAGAGTGTTAACAAGATTTTTCTTAAATTTGGCCTAGTGACCTAGTTTTTGACCGGACATGACCCATATTCGAACCTGGCCTATATATCATGAAGACAAACTTTCTGACAAAGTTCCAACATGCTCAAGTTTAAAATGTGGCTTCCAGAGTGTTAACAAGATTTTCCTTCAAGTTGGCCTAGTGACCTAGTTTTTGACCTGACATGACCTATATTCGAAATTGATCTAGATATCACTAAGACAAACATTCTGACAAAGTTTCAACAAGCTCAAGCCAAAAATGTGGCTTCCAGAGTGTTAACAAGTTTTCTTAAATTGGCCTAGTGACCTAGTTTTTGACAGGACATGACCTATATTCAAACTTGGCCTAGATATCATCAGGACAAACTGATAAAGTTTCAACATGCTCAAGTTTAAAATGCGGCTTTAAGAGTGTTAACAAGATTTTCCTTAAATTTGACCTAGTCGAATTTGACCTAGATATCATTCAGACAAACATTCTGAAAATAGTTCATGCTGTAGCCTCAAGAGTGTTAACAAGATTTTCCATCAATTTAGCCTAGTGACCTAGTTTTTGCCCCGGCATAGCCCATATTCGAACTTGGCCTAGATATCATTAAAATAAACATTCTGACCAAATGTTAAGCTGCTGAAGAAAAAAATACAGTGTAAACAAGATTTTCCTTCAATATGGCCTAGTGATCTAGTTTCTGATCCCATATGACCCATATTCGAATTTGACCTAGTTATTATTAAGATAAACATTCTGACAAAATTTCAAACTGCTGAAACAAGAGTGTTAACAAGACTTTACTTCAATTTGGCCTAGTGACCTAGTGACCCGACATGACCTATATTCGAATTTGGCCTAGATATCACTAGGAGAAACATTCTGACAAAGTTTCAACATGATCAAGCCACCAATGCGGCTTCAAGAGTGTTAACAAGATTTTCATTTAATTTGATCTCGTGACCTAAAATGACCCAGTTTCGAACTTGGCCTAGATTTGATATAGATGCATGTTCTGATAAACTTTCATGATGATTAGATGCAAAATGTTGCCTCTAGAGTGTTAACAAGCAAATGTTGACGACGGACTTCGTACTCTGGTGAGCTAGAAAAAGAGTCGCCCAATGAACATTACTTTGAAATTATTTGGAAGCTGGTCCACTGGTTTAAGAGAAGTTGTTGGTACGAACATTTGAACGGACAGACAGACCACAACAGATGATCACAATATCTCACCCAACACATTTTGAAGCATCTGCAGTGACAAAAGGACCAATCTTCACTTTTGCCACGATACTTTCAACTCTTTTCAATAATTATATTTTCTTTTTTGTGTGGAGATCTTCCATCTTTTTTCTTGGATGGTTTTGTCTACTTCATTTTTGTTGCTAGTGGGAAAGGGTTAAAAACAAAAATCAGCTAATCAAGTTTGTTTTAGCTATTTTGGTAGAGGGTTACATACCAACACATAATTTATGTTATATAACTAGAGAATTGGAATTAACACTCCTAAATACAGATATTTTCAGATAACTCTGCAGCAGACGACTTTTGAAATCATTTCTGCAAAATAACTAATTTCAATAATTATAATTTCATTTAGATTTTCCATAGTTTTTACCTAATGCTGTATTTGGGGAAGCGTTAAGAGGAAATGAGGGCAGACGGCAGATGAAAGTTGATCATAAAAATTCCACTTTTACCATTTTTCCGGGTAAACTAAAGCTTATAACAAGAGGGCCGCGAGGGCCCTGGATCGCTCACCTGAATTATGAAACGTGATTTGTCATGCCAACCACAATCAAACAAAAAAATCCAACCAACTCGCCTTGAAATAATCTTGTAGAGGGTCAACCAAGGAACATTTCTACAAATTTATTTGGAAATTAGCAAAATACTTTCGGAGAAGAAGCTTTCAATATAACCATATAAGGCAAAACAGCCCCTGCCCTGGCGACCACATTTGTCCATCAATCAACATAGCTTGAAGGAATCCATTAAAAGGTCACCCAAGGATAATTTCTATAAAATTATTTGGAAAGTGGCCAGATTCTTTCGGAGAAGAAGATTTTAGAAGTTTTCTTTATAGCCAAATAAAGCAAAACAGCCCCGCCCCCTGGCAGCCATGTTTTTTGGCAAATCGACATGGCTTGAAGGAATGTGATAGAGGGTGACCCAAGGAACATTTCTACAAAATTATTTGAAAATATGCCAACCAGTTTGTGAGAAGAAGAAATTGAATTATATTTTTTGTTTGGTTGTCATGGAAACCAGAATTGTTTGCACGGATCCAACAAAATTGAAGAAATTCTTGAGATTACATTGAGAGGATGCATGCTGTGAAAATTCATTTTAATTGACCAACTGGTTACAGAGGAGATGACGTTGACGGACGCAAAGCAGACACCGGACATAGGGCGATCACAATAACTCACCTTGAACACTTCATGCTCAGGTAGGCTAAAAATTGAAGGAATTTTAAGACATTGAGAGGATGCTTTCTGTGAAGTTTCGTCATTATTGACCCTACTGGTTACAGAGAAGAAGATGTTGATGGGACGGCAGACAAAGGGCTATCACAATGACTCAGATGAGCTAAAAACAATTCAAAACATTAACATTAAAACAATTTTATTCTATTAGATAAATGCACTAGTTGAGATTTTCACTACATCACAGATCGTATTCAGTATACTGCCATTAAGAGATATATATATGAAGCCTGTCCATGCAAGAAGGTACATGTTGGCATGGGTGATTAGTTTAGTTTCAGATCAGCCTGTGCATCTGGCTAGTTTGATCTAAATCTTCACAACTGCCTAATAAGAGCATTTGCAAGTAATCTGCAAATAATGTAGAACTGGATCAGACTGTGTGGATGTGCAGGCTGTTCTGGGTATACATTTTTCACAAAGGCCATGCTGAACCTTTTTACATGGATGGGCTCATAGACAATAAAACAACAACATTTGTTGGTACATACAAGTCCAACCAATAAGCAGTCATATGCTTTGAATATACATGAACATAAAACTGTGGACAAATCAGTAACATCTTTAAACAATTGTATGGTAGTATATTTTAAAACATAGTCAAAGGCAATGGACAGACAGACGGAACACTGAGATATGTCTCTCTGCCCAACAGGCAGTCGCTACAAAAATAGATTTGGAAGAAACACTTGTTTTTCCTGCCAACAAGATACTGCAGGACAGACAGACAACAAGCAATTCCTATATGTCACAGTGCCACGTTACTGACTTTAAAATATTTTTTAATAAAAAAGTTAGTTAATAAAAACATTGCTCTAACTGGATAAATTATTTCTTTTGTAGCAATGCTTCTAAATGCAACACATTCAGTTAAGATGAATCGGTTTCAAACTTACACATACAAGCAATACATAAATAAGTTTGAGGTGAAACAAAAAAAATAACCTCAAACAGAGATATGCTTTTATACTAATTGTTTCCCCATAAGTTTCTTATATAAGCATGTCAATGGGAAAAGGTACAAAAGGTTTTTGTGAACCATGCATGTCAAGACCAGCCTTAGCATCCACAGAGTCTGATCAAGAACTCCTCTGTTCATATATAGCATACATAATACCGTACTTACATGGGCTTCTTAACCCTTTCCCTCATATAGACGCTTTCTGACGCCTCTGCAGCTTTTTGAAAACATAGTGACAAAAGAAGAAATTGCACAAAATGTGCAATTTCTCCTTTTGCTACAATGTTTTCAACTTTTTGTCATAGGTTATCCATTCAATTATGGAGATTTTCTATGTTTTGACAAAATACGTTCAAAGTCGTCTGCTGCAGAATTGTCATATGGGGGAAAGGGTCAAAATGTCAACTTTTGAAGATTTCAATAACTGAGCAGACATACAGACTGATCTGAATCTACATTGTTCAGAAACTTGTACCGTTTCCCACGCGGGACTTCAAATAACAATTTAAACTTTCACAAAATGATTATAATGATGATGAAGGTAATGGTTATGATGAATAGTAAAAATAGTGATGATGATGATGATGATGATGATGTAGATGATGATGAAGTTAACCCTTTCTCATATGTAACAAATCTGCAGCAGACAACCTTAAAAAAAAAAAAAAAATATTTTGGAAAAAAATATGAAAAATCTCTGTAAATGAAAGTAAGTAATATAGTTTAAACTTATTTATTTTACATCGATTGTGAAACAAGCCTTTGGCTTAGATTAATCATGCTCGATGTCTGCTTCCTGGAGACTTAAACAGTACTCGCGCCGTTTGTGTAGAAAAATCCGAAAGTCAGGACTCGTTCATCACGGGACTCAAACCAGGGACCTTTGATACGAGAGGCCGACGCTCTACCTCTACACCACTGTCTTCCACTCTCATAAAGTTTAAAACATTTAGATAAAATATTGTTTTTAAAAGTCGTCTGCTAGAGAGGCTACAGAAATCATCTGTAAGAGGGAAAGGATTCACAAAGCACAACAACCTCCACAACAGTATGGTAATTGTAGAAAGCAATCTGACATACGAGAAAAAGCGTTTCAAGTTCTAAGTAGAATAGTTTATAATCTAAATATCTTTTGTATAAGACTTCAGGCATTATGCTAAAATAATATACTTACATAAGCCTGTATATGTGACAATGTACATGTTGGTAATCCTGTACAATGTAGGTTCAGATCATCCTGTACATCTACTCAGTCTTATCAGAGTCTACACACGTTGACAGAAGCTTCCAACAGTCTCATGTATAACTAACATTTATAGAAAGTTTCGACATTGTTGCCCTATGTTTTTAAAGTCATCTCCTGCAGATGTGTAGTGTGTGGGAAGGGTTAAACATAACATGTAGTAAAAGACCAGTCTGTGCATTCATGCTAAAATACCACATGGATACTGCTTTTTTGTCAAAACATAGAAAATCTCCACAGTTGAATGGATAACCTATGACAAAAAGTGGAAAATATTGTGGCAAAAGGAGAAATTGCATGTTTTGTGCAATTTCTTCTTTTGTCACTATGTTTTCAAAAAGCCGTCTGCTGCAGAGGCGTCAGAAAGCGTCTATATGAGGGAAAGGGTTAAGCGTAACATGTAGTAAAAGACCTGTCTGTGCATTCATGCTAAAGATCCACATGGATACTGCTTTACCCTTTCCCACATACAACTAATCTGCAGCAGGTGACTTTGAAAATACTTAGTCAAAAATGAGATTACTCTCTAAAAATTGAAGAACAATAATTCAATCAAGTTGAAAACATTGAGGCAAAAGGAGAACTTGCTCATTATAAGCATTTTCTCCCTTTGCCACAATGTTATCAAAAGACATCTGCTGAAGAGACATCAGAAAGCGACTATATGTGGGAGATTTCTTCGGAAGTTTCTCTTTAACCTTCTATGATTTACACTGATCCAAAAATTCTAACATCTTTTTCTACAGCGCCACTGATGTTTCATATCAGTCTTTAGGCAATTAGAACAAACTTGTATAGCTTTCCAAACATATTGATAGCAATTTGATAATAAGACACATACTCTAAACATTGCTGACCAACAAACTTAAAACTCTTTCTTTTCCCCTAAAAATATGAACGAGAAACTTACGACAATATGAGTAAAACATATACAAACATGTGGGGAAGACCCCACGCTTAAAATCATAAAGTGTATAAATTAAATATCACAATCATTATGGCATACACTGAATACAAGGGACATGTAAAATAACACAGTACTCAAAAGTGATATGCCTATTTCTGACGCTTCCAAATCAAAAATATCTTACAGCAAATGATGTTTGAACGCATTATGGGAAAAAAGAAATTGCTCAAAATTGCAATTTATCTTTTTCCCACAATGTTTCCAAAGCAGAGAACTAAACAATTTCAAATCGGCAGGCCTTTTCACCTTTGTGATAAGATTACACTGCATCTTAACCTTTTCCCTCATATAAACACTTTCTGACGCCTCTGCATCAGAGGGCGCTTTGAAAACATGGTGACATACTGTAAGAAGAAATTGCTCAAAACGAGCAATTTCTCCTTTTGTCACCATTATTTCAACTCTATTCAATTATTGTACTATTTTTCCTATTTTTTGGGGGTAGTTCTTCAAAGTCGTCTGCTGCAGCTTTGTTGTATGTGGGAAAGGGTTAACTCAAAGTTGGTTTAAAATAACTTACTTTTCATTCAAATCTTACATCTTGTGTTCAATAAACAAGCTATTTTTGTTATTTTTGTTATTTCAACAATGTTTAACCCCTTAACCCTTTCCCCCATACAACTTTAAACATATTTTGTCAAAACATAGAAAATCTCTATAATTGAATGGATAACCCATGACTTAAAGTGGAAAACATTGTGGCAAAGGGGGAAATTGCTTGTTTTGAGCAATTTCTTCTTTTGTCACTATGTTTTCAAATAGCTGTCTGCTCTGCTGCAGAGGCGTAAGAAAGCATCTATATATGAGGGAAAGGGTTAATGCTGGAACCAATTTCATGAAGACTAGTACCAGTATGGATCCTGGTAAGAATGGCTGGACATTGACTGCCCAACTCGACATTTTAATCTTGATTTTCCTAGAATTTGCTATGGACTCTTCCGAATACAAAAACTGCACAAGTCCATTTGGAAAAATTCAACATTAAAGTGTTCATGCCAAAATTGCGTCTGTTTATGTAATAGTTTTATGATTACTCCATCAGATGACCTCAGTATCTGTGATCCTGACAAAAGCATTCTGTCTTTTATATACCGTATGCTTTCAGTGACATTTTAACACCTTTAACCCCTTTCCCTCATATAGACACTTTCTGAAACCTCTGCAGCAGACTGCTTTTTGAAAACATAGTGACAAAAGAAGAAATTGCTCAAAACAAGCAATTTTTCCTTTTGCAACAATGTTTTCCACTTTTAGTCATAGGTTATCCATTCAATTATAGAGATTTTCCATTTTTTGACAAAATATGTTCAAAGTCGTCTGCTGCAGAATTGTCGTATGAGGGAAAGGGTTAACTAATTCAATGCTGAATGCTTTGCATTTTGGAACAGTTCAATGACACAGAAGGTTAATATCTGGATATTTTGAGGTACAATTTAGATACAGTTGAAAACATTGTTTAAAAACTTTTATTTGTTTTAGTAGACTAGTTTAATTTTGTGTAAAAGTTATTTTCATCTAATACTAATGTATCTAACTCTTTCCCAAATACAAAAATTCTGCAGCAAGGACTTAAAATGTTAAGTAAAAAGTATGCAACTCTCTATAAATGAAAGAATAATTATTAACTAAAGTTGAAATCACTGGGCAAAGGAGAAATTGCTCCTCACAAGCAGTTTCTCCTTTGACCGCGATGGTTTCAAACGTCTTCAGCTGCAGAGGCATCAGAAAGCGTCTGTATTTGGGGAAAGAGTTAATTAATGATAAAAGATAACAAAAATCTGTGTTTATTTCACTAGTGGAGAACCTCTGGCACTTCCTGCTGATGCCTTTCTTGGACTTATACTTCCTCCACCTGAAATAATAAAACAAGAGCATCAGAATGATAATTCAAACTAGAAATTTATTGTAAAACACTGTGCCTAAAAGGATATCATTGTCCATGAATACAAGATTGATAAATACCTTGCACCCTTTCCCACATGCAGACGCTGTTTGATGCATTTCGAGGGCTTGGCGTGAAACGGTTGTAACTAAAATTGGTATTTTTTTTACCAAGGTTAATTACCTCGCCATAAAGTCTTTAAGAGCGTTAAATCATTTTTCTTGGTAAACAACGGAAATTGATCATATTTTGTCAAAAAATGGAAAATCTCTTTAATTGAATGGATAACCTATGACTAAAAGTGGAAAACATTGTGGCAAAAGGAGAAATTGCTCGTTTTGAGCAATTTCTTCTTTTGTCACTATGTTTTCAAAAAGCTGTCTGCTGCAGAGGCATCTGAAAGCGTAAATATGAGGGAAAGTGTTAACCAGTACTCAAGCAGTATGTGTGGAAAATCACAAAGGCAGAACCTGTTCATTACGGGATTTGAACCGGAAACCTTTGATATGTTATATGTAATATATGTGTTTATTGTATAGGCTCTATATTTAAGTTGTTCCAGCAATATGTCACTTATGTTGATTGATGTCACACTACCATGTATTTTGTTTGTATGGGATAATTTCATGTTATATGTATATAGGCCAGTGGCCTTGATGTACTATAAATAAAATTTAAACTGATATGAGAGGTCAATACTGTCTTCCACAAATAGAGATTTTTATGTTTTTGACTGCTGAAACCAATTTTGTCACACCTGTGCCACCATAAGAGCATTGCATTGCATTGCATTTTATCGGTTGCCTACAAAACTCAACATTCTTATCTGAACATTCATTGAATTGGCTATGGACTCTCAAAATGCAAAGTTGGACAGGTCCATTTGTGCATAAGCATTAAAAGGGTTAACATTATAGCATTGCAAAATGCATTGTTTGAAAAACATATTGCTCTGGTAGTAGAGATAATTGACGTGTCTGTTTTAAATGGCACAGCTCACACGAAAAAATAAACCTTTAGGCAAACAAGCATTGTAGAAGTCTCTAAAGAACAGTTATATCTTTTACCCTTTCCCGCTTGCTGCAGAATACTTTTGAAAACATTGTGGCAAATGGAGAAGTTGCCCATAATTAGCAATATATCCAATAATTATGCATTCATTTATGGAGAGTTTCCATATTTATGTCTATATGTTTTCAAAGTCGTCTGTTTTAGATCTGTCATCTGTCGGAAACGGTTAAGCTGACTGTTTGAGTATACAACTTGGGTCATAACTGACATTCATTTTAAAATCTTTAACCCTTTCCCACATATAGACGCGTTCTGACGCCTCTTCAGCAGACAGCTTTTGAAAACAATGTGTGGCAAAAGGGGAAATTGCTCATGATGAATTATTTCCCATTTGCCACAATGTTTTCATCTTTCAATTCAATGATTACCCTTACATTTATAGAGATTTTTGATATGTTTGATTAAATGTGTTCAAATATGTCTGCTGCAGATTAGTTGTATGTAGGAAAGGGTTAAATGTTCATTTTGGTGTGATGTGACCCAAATGAAATTTGTAAACATGTACATGTCCAAGATTCACAAGATCTTAAACCCTTTCCCTCATGTAGACGCTTTCTGACGCCTCTGCAGCAGACAGCTTTTTGAAAAGATAGATACAAAAGAAGAAACTTCACAAAACGGGCAATTTCTCCTTTTGCCACAATGTTTTCCACTTTTAGTCATCATTAGGTTATCCAGCTGTTAAAATATCAACATATTTTATTTATAAACACCTCATACATGAAGCCATAACCCCTTCCCACATACAGAAAACAACTTTTGCAACAATGTTTCAATTTTTTTCGGTAATTATACATTGATTTATAGAGATTTACCATATTTTTGCCTAGATGTTTTCAAAGTCATCTGCTACAGATTGGTTGTATGTGGGAAAGCAATAAATAATGCAAGCAAGCTTTTATCAACCATCTCTTTAACCCTTTCCCTGATACAGACGCTTTCTGATGCCTCAAAACAAGCAATTTCTCCTTTTGCCACAATGTTTTCCACTTCTAGTCATAGGTTATTCATTAAATTATAGAGATTTTCTAAAACATGTTCAAAGTCGTCTGCTGCAGAACTGTTGTATGAGGGGAGGGTTAAAAGAGTAAGCTTTTTGATGACTCATGAAGTGGATATTTACATACATATATACATAAAGTTGTAACTAAATATAAAGTCAAAACAACAAAAGCTGTCAAGACCTAAATTGCCTAATAAATAAATGAATCCATGAAAATTAAAAAATCTATAGGAAATAACTTTAAATAACTTGATTATAACAAAATTTAGTCGTGATCTGTAGATGTGTCATTATACAAAACTCAGGTTGGCAATTATAGACTTACACAATCTGTTTAAAATCAGACCAAAAAACTTGCTGACACTGCATAAACGTGGTCTCAATTTGTAACCTTAAATATTCATAACCAGGACTGGGTTTTTTTTGTCCTATGAAATCGCACGATACAACCTATCGAGGGCTTGGCGTGAAACGGTTGTAACTCAAAACCTATTTTGAAAACCCTGGATTAGGGGCAATTTTGACCCTTTTGTAAACAATGCAAATTTAGGTGCCATTGCTCAGAACGAGCAATGGCACCTAAATTTCCATTGTTTACCAAGAAAAATGATTTAATGCTTATAAAGACTTTATGGCGAGGTAAATAACATAGGCAAAAATAATACCAATTTTAGTTACAACTGTTTCATGCCAAATCTCGCTATAATGATCAGTTGTATACAATCGGAACACTCAACAATCACCGCTTCTCACTCACTTATTTATATGGGTTATCTCCCCTGATTTATACCTAAGCATCTTGTAATCAACAATTTGACAGAACTGATGCAAAGGTCAATCTGAGATGACCTGTATTGGGCAGTTGTAAGATCTATATACAAGTGAGTGAAAATTGAGTCTGGTTTTAACCAATTCTCACATACAATAAATCTGCAGCAGACGAATTCAGAAACATTTTGCCAAAGACTTGGAAAATCTCCATAAATAAGGGTTTAATTATTATATAAAATTAAAAACATTGTGGCAAAAGGAGAAATTTCTCGTTTTAAGCAATTTTTCTTTTGTCACAATGTTTTCAAAAGTCGTCTGCTGCAGATGCGTCAAAACACATCTATATGAGGGAAATGGTTAAATGACATTGTTTATTATACAACAACCTACCTAAAATCATTTAAATATTGCATAATTAAGAAAATGTGCAGAAACAATTAAATCTATGAATAATGTAAGTCCAAGGCCTATTTTTCTATTAAGATTATTGAGACAGCACCCAAGATCTTGTCAAAACACATTTTCCACACTAAATATCACTTGAATAACTGCTTGCATTCCCAAGGGAATGACTGCAGTTGCTTACCACGGTCACAAACAGATTACGCAGAAGTGAAGGGAATGTTGACAAATTGACCATTAACATGATATGGTATCTTTTTACCTTTGAAAACCAAAGGAAAAACTGCATCACCTGGGGAATTGGAAGCATATTTTTGATACAGACTTGAATAGTGTGGAATAACACATCCGACATTGCTAATTTTCCAGAAGTTCTACTTCATTAAAGTTTTCATAAGCAGTCTGCTGAAGAATGAATGTATATTGTTTTAACAGCTAAGGTCATTTAGCGCGCAATTAAATTTAATTATTCATGATCCCTGGGTAAACAAACCAGTACTAGGCTAGAAAATGTGCCTTGCCCAAGGGCACTCCACCATGACCGTAGTGCCGCGACTGGGGATCGAACCCGGGACACCCGGTTTCGAAATCCCCGACGCTAACCACTCGACCACAGCGGATTCCTGTCTGCTGAAGAGGACTTATGGAGTCTTTATAGGGCAGAAAATGAAGGTTCTATGATAGACACTATCCATCACAATGAAGTCCGTTTAACCCTTTCCCGCATACGACAATTCTGCACATATTTTGAACATATTTTGTCAAAAAATGGAAAATCTCTAAAATTGAATGGATTACCTATGACTAAAAGTGGAAAACATTGTGGCAAAAAGGAGAAATTGCTTGTTTTGAAAAAAGCCCTCTGCTGCAGAAGCGTCAAAAAGCGTCTATATGAGGGAAATGGTTAAATGATTTACATGATTGATTGGGGCTTAACGCCGTTTTCAACAATTTTTCAGTCATATCATGGGGACCAGTTTACCTACTCATGTGTTTTCTAGTTTTCTCACAACAGTACTCCACACAACATACTGGCTGCTTTTCCACATAGACTGTTAGCCCATTGGTGAAAGACAAATGACACTTGTCACAGTGACTTTTGTCAAATGCTGGAAAGAATGTTTGGCGAGCTGGGATTCAAACTCACAACCCCTGGATTGATAGCCTACGTCGCTACCAGTTTTACATGAAATTACTGCAATGATCAAAGTCCAGGCAGGCAAGTTCTTTATATCCAAGTTTAACTAAATAACAACTGAAGTTCAACAAGTTAAGAATATCATAATACCTAAAACAACGTAAATCATGCTCTGATACAGATATCTGAATAATCTACAGATGACAAATAAACATAGTGACCAACGTTTTTGTGAAGATGGATACATTAAAAAAAAGAGTCGACAACATTTATGGATACCGCCCAACGAAACAAAAAGTATTTTCATAATAGATCCCATTTAAAGAATGATGTCTGAATATATATGTCACACCTTCGAAAATACAGACATTAGTATCTATGTTCAAATTACGTATTTATAAAGCCAGTTTTGGAACATAATTCTTTTCAGACAGATTCATAACATGCATGTGAAGATCCTGATCTGAATGCGCCGATGTGCAGGCTGATCTTGGTCTTTCCTGGTCATAAACATCGCCAAGGTCGTTTAACATGTGACATGGTTCATATAACGCAAACAATAACGTAACAGAGGACTTGATAGGGACGAGTAAACTGGTCTTACTTCCAAAATATATAAGAACTCATTCAAACCTATGTTGTGGGTACTCAAACGAAATAAGGATTTTAGAACATGAAATATGCCCCTTAACCCTTGCCCTCATATAGACGCTTTCTGTAGCAGACAACTTTGAACATATTTTGTCAAAAAATTGAAAATCTCTTTAATTGAATGGATAACCTATGACTAAAAGTGGAATACATTGTGGCAAAAGGAGAAATTGCTCGTTTTGAGCAATTGCTTCTTTTGTCACTATGTTTTCAAAAAGCTGTATGCTGCAGAGGCATCAGAAAGCGTCTATATGAGGGAAAGGGTTAACTAGAGCTCTGCCGTAATATCTATATCAAAATAAAAAAAAAAAACTAAAAATGAAAATGAAAATGATAACAAAAGATAGGATTGTTTTACATAATAAGTATTAAGTTTTTGATGCCATGCCACCACAAATTTCACCACACAAATGATCAATGGTATGGATTGATTATAATCATACTCACCGTTATCTTATACTAAAGTTATTGACCTGATAAATACAGGCCAGACAGGTTTATAATTGAGCAACATTATGCATTAATAAAAATATGAAAACCAACATTGTGGACTCTGCATAAAGTATCGACCCAGATCAGCCTAATCATGCAGCACAGGCTTACCCGGATAGAAACTTTTCGACTCCTGTGGATTTTTTGTTTCAGGAATCATTACTCTATACCTCTATCATCCTGAGATGGAATGTGTAGGCCTGGATAAGTCTGCGCGGACTTAATGCGGAGTCCATAATGTTGGTTATCTCGTGGGACGGCTCATATGGCAATGTTCCGAGAATAAGGTTTTCCACTGTGACCCGTCACAGACCATTATACATTAAATTTAACCCTTTCCCACATATAGATGCATTTTAATGCAACTGCAGCTCACGACTTTTGAAAATATTGTGATAAAAAGAGAATTGATCCTTTTGCCACAATAATTTCTTCTCATTATTCAATACTGATACTTTCATTTATAGAGATTTTCCATATTTTTGCCTAGATGTTTTCAAATTTGTCTGCTGGAGATTTTTTGTTTGTTGGAAAGGGTTAACATACGATCCTGAGCAAGTAGTCAGTATACATTGTAAGCTATTTATCTATATTTTACTCCAGATAAAGAGCAGAAATTATTACACTTATTTATTTTACATCGATTGCGAAACAAGCTTTCAGCTTATATGAAACACCCTTGATGTCTGCTTCCAGTACTCGCGCCGTTTGTGTGGAAAAATCCCAAAGGCAGAATCTGATCATCAAGGGATTGGAGCCCAGGATATTTGGTATGAGAGGCTGCTGCTCTACCTCTGCACCACTGTCTACCAACATATCTTGACCGTAACCTGATGGACTCCAAATACAATGCAAGGCTAGAACTAGATGTGAGCTATCTGTCCACGAAGCGAACCTATATAATTCCAGCAAATCTCAGAAGAGAAGATTTTATTTTTCCATTTCTAGAAAAAGTGACCTTGACCTCCTGAGTGGCCACAAAAATATCTTTATTTCTGCAAAAAAAGCCTACTTTGTAACATTGTTACTTACAGAGCTCTAGATAAGGGTTATTTTTCATGTTCTAAAATCCTTATTTGACATTCAAATCCTATGTTGTGGGTACTCAAAAGAATCATCTCAGTGAGACGATTCTTTTGAGTACCCACAAACTAGGATTTGGTAGAGTAATAAGAAAAATATTGTGGGAAAAGACCAGTTCAGTCCTCTTATCTAGTCCTCTGGACTTGGACCTAAGTTAATCCAAATACAATCCCAAGCTAGGATTTGATGAGAGCTGTTTATCAATGAAGTCTGCTCAATAAATAAGATACCCAACTCATGGAATGGGCGAACACAAGCCTCCAGAATGCATGTATAGCTAGATGACAAACAGGGAAGATACTGATATTAAATTGAATTATTCCGCGTAATTTTTTTTTCAGTTTTAATAATACACTGGCACTCCTCTATAACACTGTACTTGGGAGCCATGGTCTTGCACAGCGATATATACGGGGTTAAATTGATAACGCTGTTCCAAATATCTGCCGAGTCATTACCCCAACCACCCACCTGCATTCACTAATTCAATTGCAAAGAGAGAGTGTTTTTGGCTAAAACAAGCTTGCAAGATATATTTACCTGTTTCTTTGACATTTGATAGATGTATCAGGGGTCAAATTTAAGCTCGCATACTCGCGAATATTGCAAGTGCAAATTTCAATTGGCATGGAGGGATTTCAGGCACCAGACCAGCAGATTATTTCGAAATTTTTGGACCGAATAATACGCATTTCTAATCGTCGATCTATTACAGGGTTATTTATTTGACAATTCGCGATGAACTTTCGGTATTTGTTTTGCAATATTTGCGGAGGTTTACAATCGATACATTTCTCGTGCGCATGCCTATTAAACGGCCCCAATATTGATGACGTTTACTGCATACATTTGAGCTAAATAGTTTTAATATACATATCGCAAATACGATTGGCTGGAATAGTCACGTGTATATTTTGGGTTTTCCCAAGTTGTATTCACTATGGAGATGAAAAAAATTGGATGACATTCAGACAAATTTTGCACAAATACGATTGGCTGGAATGGTCACGTGTATAAATGGTCACGTGTATATTTTAAGGTTTTCCAAACTGTATTCACGGAAGGATGTTTGTTACATTATGAAATTGAGTTTGTTCGTTTGTCACACCATGATGGCTGCTCTCGTTTAAAGTTGTAACAGTTTTAAAGGTGACTGAACACAATAAGCATAATGCACAAACAATAATTACACCCGATATTGATTTTATATCTGTCTATTGTCATTATGCAAACAGCAGCTCGATAACAATATCGATTTTTTTATCTGTCTATTGTTTTAATATTGAAAGCGTTATGCAAACAGCCGCTTGATAACGATATCGCTTTTTTAACCTGTCTATTGTTGAACAAAGCGTTATGCAAACATGTGGATTAACGTTACAGTCGTATTTGGTGTTTCAAAGTTTCAAATTAGGTTTTTGAAAATTTATAATTCTATTCCCACATATTTCATGCAATAACATTTTTGGGAGCCAAGCAAGACCAGTGTTATAACGGGATCCGCTTTAAAACTGAGAGTTTTATAGAGGAGTGCCAGTGTAGTAACCATGACCTGAGACACTCCCAATACAATTTCCTTCCCCACATACAGACATTTAAGCAGCAGATAATCTTTAGAAAACAGATTTTTTTCAACAATTTGGATGTTTTCAAAGTTGTCTGCTACAGACTCAACTCTATTCAATAATTTATCTTGAATAAATAAAGATTTTTGTACGCAGAATTGAAAACATACCCACAAAAATATGAAAAATCTCTTTAAATTTAACTATAATTATTGTTAGACTTGAAAACATTATGGCAAATGAAAGAATTGCTCATTATGCGCAATTTGTTTTTTGCCACAATGTTTGTAAAATGGCGTCTGCTGCAGAGGTGTCCGAAAGCATCTGTATGAGGGAGATTGTAATCCAAATATTCATACAGTACCTGATTTTCCTGCCGAACTGGGTCTTGGACCGGACTCAGAGAATTGTGGTGCTGGAGGCATCTGACTGATGGATCCTTTACTGGAGGGACGCTTCACTGCATTCGGATCTGGGGTCCTAGGTATCCTGGGCCGGGAACCAAATGCTTTCTGATAATCCGGATTTCCAGATCTGGGCTTAGCCGCCCCAGCTGATGTTCTCCCAGACTTTTGACTGGATGGACCTTTAAAAGATGGTAAATAGAAAAACTATGAGCTAATCTCAAACTGATGGTACATTGATTTGAATTTGCAATGCCCTTTTTTTCACCTTTAGTTTTGTCTAGAAGATTTATACATAATACAGTTTAACCATTTCCCACATGAAGATGCTTTCTGGCGCTTATGAATTCGTTGTGGCAAAGGGAGAAATTGGACATAATGAGCAATTTTTTCTTTTGCCACAATAATTTCAAATTTATTCCATTATTATAATTTCATTTATAGAAGATTTTCCATCTTTTTGGCTAGAACACTTTCAAAGCACAGATTTGTTGTATGTTAACCCTTTTCCTCATACGACAATTCTGCAGCAGTCGACTTTGAACATACTTTGTCAACAAGAGGCCCATGAGGGCCTATGCTCTACTGGTATGGTTCTTTGGTCATTTTCAATCCAGAGCATGTATGTATGGTGAAGATCGGATAGTAAATGGAGGCTCTTTTGTGTTCACAAGCTGTATTATAGCAATTTTGACAATTTCATGGGCCATAATCCAGTCTTGCATGGGCGGATCTAGCTGGTTTTCGAAAGGAACCAAGCTCTCATCAATATTTAACTACTATCTAAGTTTGGTGAAGATCAGATAGTAAATGGAGCCTCTATTGTGTTCACATGCTCAATTATAGCAATTTGGACAATTTCAAGGGCCATAATCCAGTCTTGCATGGGCGGATCTGGCTGGTTTAGGAAAGGAACCGAGCTCTCATGGATATCTTACTACTGTATAAGTTTGGTTGAGATACAATCAAAAGTGAAGACTATCGTGTTAAAAAGTTCTTTTATAGCAATTTTGACCATTTCAAGGGCCATAATCCAGTCATGCATGGGCGGATCTGGCTGGTTTTCAAAAGGAACCGAGCTCTCATAGATATCTAACTACTGTATAAGTTTAGTTGAGATACAATCAAAAGTGAAGACTGTATCGTGTTAACAAGCTCTTTTATAGCAATTTTGACCATTTCAAGGGCCATAATCCAGTCATGCATGGGCGGATCTGGCTGGTTTTCGAAAGGAACCGAGCTCTCATGGATATCTAACTACTGTATAAGTTTGGTTGAGATACAATCAAAAGTGAAGACTGTATCGTGTTAACAAGAAATTATTTTACGGACGGACGGACGCACGCATCGCCACGACATAAGCCCTTCTGGCCTTTGGCCAGTAGAGCTAAAAATTAGAAAATCTCTATAATTGAATGGATGATGTTACTATGATTAAAAGTGGACAACATTGTGACAAAAGGAGAAAAAAGCCGTCTATATGAGGGAAAGAGTTAAAGTATAAATGTTTGTTTATCGTGAGAGATGGATATATTTTCACCAAAAGAGATCAAGAGTAATATAAATTGATCACATAAATAACTCTTTTCCACTTGCAGACGCATTTGTACCCATCTGCAGCAGACAACCTTTGAAACCATCGTAGCAAAAGGAGAAACTGTTCATGATAAGAAATTGCTGATTTTTGCCACAATGTTTTCAAATTGATTCTAAGATTATATAGTGATTTACAGAGAGTTTCCATATCTTTTGACTTCATGTTTTCAAAGTCTTCTGCTGCAGGTTTGTTATATGCGGGAAATGAATGAGGTAAAAGAATTTTTTTATACAGACCCCCATCTGTGGTTTAGTGGTAAGGCATTCACCTTGGATGCAGTAGGTCATTGGTTGATCCCCAGCCAGTATAATCCGATTTTACTCATTGAGCCGTGAATGTACTTTTGTATTAATAGATATTTGGAATAATCCAAATAATGCTTTTTATTAATGTATTTATTTAAATCATGGCTCATAAGGAAAAGTTTAACCCAAATTGTACAAGGTATATAGCCATGATGGTAAAGCGCTGGATTTCTAATAATAGGATGCAAGTTTGAATTCCGATATGAGATTTTATTTCTTATATGTCCTGCTTTTATTTCATTATTGACTCACAAAATGCCCGTGAAAATCGTGTGAATTTTGAATTGAAGGTGAGTCATTTTGAAAGGGTAACTCTGGAAATTGACACACTTCACCTTTTTAGGAATATAACAGTAAACTTGTCCAAAAGGTCACAGCTCACAGGTCAAAATAGGACTATACATGCCAAAGTCTTTAAAAATGGTTGTAGTGGCACTCAGGATTGTTAGGTTAGCATTTTGACAAATTCACTGGCGTCAGGATGAATGGATCAGTAGTACTGGTAACTTTAAGAGGAAATGCAGCAATATAACTGAACAATTATTGAAAGCTGGGTAAAACACCACACAAACAACACAATTTCATAGGATTTTGGGAATACGTACGGGAACTCCTGAGACCCGAGGCACTTTCCTGTGTACCAGGTCGACTTCCACTTCTGGTCGGAGGTCTGATTATTGGGTCTGTAATTGCAGGCTGGACCCCTGCTTGACTTCCTGGTCGGCTTCCTGGTCGACTTGAGGGACGGCTGAATAACTCGGCTGCTTTCCGTGAGCTTGGTGTTACAGGGCGCTGTAAGGGTTCTAACAAGGATTGCTGGGTAGCCTGGAATAGGGGGAAATAATTATTTTATGTAACCATTTCCCACATACAGCAAATCTGCAGCAGATAATTTTACAAAACATCTAGGCAAAAACGCAGAACACATCTTTAAATGAAGGTATAATTACTGAAAAGAGTTGAAAACATGGTGACAAAAGGAGAAATTGCTCATTTTGAGCAATTTCTTCTTTTGTCACCATGTTTTCAAAAAGTCGTCTGTTGAAGAGGCGTCAGAAAGCGTCTATATGAGGGAAAGGGTTAAACATTTCAAACATACAACAACTCAATTACTAAAATCTATAGGTGAAAGTTTATATAAACAAAAGTAGAATTATTGAATAAGTGTTTAAACAATTGTAGCAAAAAGAAAATTGCTCATAATAAGTAAGCTTTTTTTCCTTTTGTCACAATTTAAAAATCATTGGCTGTAGATGCATTAAAATGCATCTGCATGCGGAAAAGGGGTTAATGTCAAGAGTTGAAATATCAGTGAGAGAAATGTCTTCATCTGACTGTGGAGTGTAGGACAACATCACCATCTTGATATTTTTGATAATGTCATGCTAAGTTAATGGATGTTAATCATTGGTTTAACACTACATAGAGGATATTTGTTTGTTTTGAGTGGATATGGAATATATCTCATCGAAAAGTGATACAATTGAATATTTTCACGAGCGCATAGCGTGAGTGAAAATGTTAAAAGTGTATCACTTCGAGGTTGAAATATATTCCATATCCACTCAAAACAAACAAATTTTCAATTTTTTATTTTATGATAAATGATAATGAAATAATGGAACTATTTGGTGTCTTCGTACCTGTTCACACTCGGATGAATCTGTGTGAATGTATTTGTTTACTACACAATGTCAGACAATGACAATAAGTCTGATTTGTTAAATTTACAGAATACAGAATGATACATGGGAATAGATAAGATAAGGTTTTAATCACATGACAATGCTTGTATCGGATCTAATAATATACCCATTCATATTTCTTTATATATATATAACGTGTGCAGTAAAACATAACCGGAAACTAGGAAAATGACGTCATACCTATATCACTGACAGTGTGGGTGATATGGATTATATCTCACTGATAGAACTCAGTATCTCATCGTTTAGCATTAAATAAAATGTATTAATAAACTTTTTTCAAAGCAGTTTTCAATTAAATAGAATGTTTGCTCACTCTTCATGCTCATAAAAATTGTAAATCCCAATTAAAGTCAATATCATAAAAACACTCAAACAAGAGGGCCATGATGGCCCTTGAATCGCTCACCTGATTTTTATTTTTTTTTCACTTTAGCTATACAAGCCATGCCCCCTGGCAGCCAGTTTCCGACCAATCAACTTGGCTTGAAGGAATCTGATAGAGGGTCACCCTAGGAACATTTCTACAAAATTATTTGAAAATCGGCCAGATACTTTTGGAGGAGAAGATTTTTTAAGTTTTCACTATAGCCATATAATGCAAAATAGCCCTGCCTACTGGCGGCCATGTTTTTTGACAAATCAACATGGCTTGAAGGAATCTGAAAGTGGGTCATCCAAGGAACATTTCTACAAAATTATTTGAAAATCGGGCCGACACTTTTGGAGAAGAAGATTTTTTAAGTTTGCACTATAGCCATATAAGGCAAAATAGCCCCGCCCCCCCCTGGCGGCCATGTTTTTCGACCAATCAACATGGCTTGAAGGAATCTGATAGAGGGTCACCCAAGGAACATTTCTACAAAATCATTTGAAAATCAGCCTGACACTTTCGGAGGAGAAGATTTTTTAAGTTTTCACTATAGCCATATAAGGCAAAATAGCCCCGCCCCCCCTGGCGGCCATGTTTTTCGACCAATCAACATGGCTTGAAGGAATCTGGTAGAGGGTCATCCAAGGAACATTTCTAAAATTATTTGAAAATCTGCCATTAGTTTGGGAGAAAAAGAATTTTGAAGTTTTTTTCGTTTCGTTGCCATGGAAACCAGAATTCTGCATGGATCCCTAAAATTTGAAGGAATTCTGGTGAGGTCATTAAGAGGATGCTTTCTGTGAAGTTTCATCCCAATTGACCCACTGATTACTGAGGAGAAGATGTTGAAGATTTTTTAAGTTTTCACTTTGGCCATATAAGGCAAAATAGCCCCCGCCCCCTGGCGGCCATGTTTTTTGACCAATCAACATTGCTTGTAGGAATCTGATATAGGGTCACCCAAGGAACATTTCTACAAAATTATTTGAAAATCGGCCTGACACTTATGGAGGAGAAGATTTTTTAAGTTTTCATTATAGCCATAAAATGCAAAATAGCCCCGCCCCCTGGCGGCCATGTTTTTTGACTAATCAACATGGCTTGAAGGAATCTGATAGAGGATCACCCAAAGAACATTTCTACAAAATTATTTGAAAATCAGCCTGACACTTTTGGAGGAGAAGATTTTTTACGTTTGCACTATAGCCATATAAGGCAAAATAGCCCCGCCCCCCCCCCCCCCCCCCCCTGGCGGCCATGTTTTTCGACCAATCAACATGGCTTGAAGGAATCTGATAGAGGGTCACCCAAGGAACATTTCTACAAAATTATTTGAAAATCGGCCCTACACTTTCGGAGGCGAAGATTTTTTAAGTTTTCACTATAGCCATATAAGGCAAAATAGGCCCGCCACCCCCTGGCGGCCATGTTTTTCGACCAATCAACACGGCTTGAAGGAATCTGATAGAGGGTCATCCAAGAAACATTTCTACAAAATTATTTGAAAATCTGCCAACCAATTTGGGAGAAGAAGAATTTTGAAGTTTTTTCGGTTTCGTTGCCATGGAAACCAGAATTTTGCATGGATCCCAAAAATTTGAAGGAATTCTGGTGAGGTCATTGAGAGGATGCTTTCTGTGAAGTTTCATCCAAATTGACCCACTGGTTACTGAGGAGAAGAAGTTGACGCACGACGGACGACGGACGCCGGACAAAAGGCGATCACAATAACTCACCTTGAGCAAAGCTCAGGTGAGCTAAAAAACAAATTCAAATATCCTCTTAAACACTGTATTTCCTTTCTTTAATCTTTTTGAAAATATTATGGAAGTTTCAAATAGACATTTATTTAAGTCAAGTGGCAATAGCTCAGTATCAAAAGTCATTGTCATTAGAGTCCCTCATCCTCAACCAAGAACTAATAAGTCCGTGTGGAATGGTAGGGAGAAAGATTTGTTGATAACTGGAGCCAGAAACCCAGGAGAAATATTGGTAGTTGATTTGGCCTTAGTGAGTTAACTGAAAAACTGTTGCAAACACTATTATTTAACCCTTTCCACATACAACAAATACAGCAGATGACCTTGAACACAAGTTGCGAAAAGTATTCAACATTTCAATAAATGAAAGTATTTATTTCTAACCCTGGTTCATTAAAGGTTAATTGTTTTTATTTAGCTCTATGCAAATTTGACCCAAATAAAACTCTAACTTATTTCAATCTATAAATAGTCATCTGTTTATCCCAAAATAGCACAATGATCTATTGGACAATGTAGTCTGGAGCTTCCTGCCCTAACCAATACCTTGTCAGGTATACACCAATAATAGTGCTTTTGGACATTGGTGTTGCAAGCAAAACACTATAGAGAGAACCGATTTTGTGGACCAAACATATCAAACTCTAAATATCATTAAATTGTTTTGGTCCGCTGTAGAGTTTACAAAAGTGATTTATATATTTACTATTTTGCAATAGTATGCCAGGTACCAAATAGCCTAATTTACTATAATATGCTGGATACCAGACTGTAGGAAAATGTTCTTACCCTTCTCTTGAGTTTTGCCTCATGCAAATACTCGGATAACAGTTTTTCCCCACCCTGTTCATCCCCCTCTGCCCTAACCACCTCGTCTTTGTCGAGATCAACTTCCATGGCGTCTTGATCTTCCTGTTTGAACGACACAACACAAAGTTATCATTATATGAGCCATCCTGCGAGACAACCAACATAATGGGCTGTGTGTAGCGTATCAACCCAGATCAGCCTGCGCAGTTCGAGCAGACTGATCTGGGCCGACACATTCCGTCTCACAGGGATAGAGGTATAGAGTAATGATTCCAGAAACAGAAAATCCACAGGAGGCAAAAGGTTTCTATATCGCGGTAAACCTGCGCGGCATGCTTAGGCTGATCCGGGTCGATACTTTACGCAGAGTCCACAATGTTGATTTTCTCGCGGGACGGCTCATATCATGATAGCAGAGAGGCTTCCCTCCTTGGCACTTAGGATAGCATTATGACTGATATGCTGGTGTCAGTATGAGCTAACATATGAGCTGTTCCACGAGAAAACCAACATTGTGGACTCGGCGTAAAGTGTCAACCTGGATCAACCTAAGCATGCAGCGCAGGCTAACCCGGACAGACACTTTTCGCCTCCTGTGAATTTTCTGTTTCGGGAATCATTACTCTATACCTCTATATCCCCAAGACGGCAAGTGTTGGCCGGGATTAGCCTGTGCAGACTGTACAGGCTGATGTTAGTCGATATATTACGCATATTCCATATTGTTGGTTTTCTCGGGGAACGGCTCATATTCCAACTGTACTTACAATTTACTAAGGTAACAAGATATAACTGAGATACTGTTGCAAGTGGTGAGTGTTTGTCTCAGAGGACAATTTGTCGCAAACAGTGATAAATTTTGGCAAATAGTAGTATAGATTTATAACAGAGAAGAAAACATTTAATCTCAGAGGTCCAGACAAGGAGGGGTTTAAAGCTCTTTTCCCCACAATATCTTTCTTATTATCCAATCAAACCCAATGTTGTTGGTGCTCAAAATAATTGTCTCATTGAGATAATTTAATATTTTGAGACACTTCCTTTCCCACATACAGAGGCATTTTGGCACATCTTCAGCATTAATGTTTTCAAAGTAGCCTGCTGCAAATTTGCTGTGAAAGGCTTAAAGAACGTTTGAGACAAAAAGTTTTATATCTTGACAATTGGAATAACTATTTTGATATTCAGTTGAAATCATTGATTTAGTAATAACTTCTTATCCCACAATGTTTTCAAAAATCATTATTCATAAAAACGTCCATAACTGATGCGTTAACCACAAGGTTATCAGGATCATTTGTATTTGATAATCTGTATGTGGGAAAGGGTAAATGTTGCCTACTAAGCCTTACCTCATCTTCGTCATCGTCCTCATCATCTGATTCATACTCATCCACCATCTCCGCTGTAACAACAAGAAATGTTTGTTAAACATTATGTATTTATGTATTTAAGGTCACAGTGACCTTGACTTTTGAACATATGAATTAAAATCAATAGGGGTCGTCTAAGGGTCATGCCCAACATTCCAGCAAAAAATTGAGTGCTGTAGGTCGAAGCATTATCCAGTTATCAATCAGACATGATTTGGTCTACCGACAGACCGACATGTGCAAAGCAATATACCCCTCTTCTTGGAAAGGGGGGCATAACAAAGCAAATATCAATCAACAATGCTGTGTGAAAACTATTAGCCATTTTCTGAAAAGTGAATACTCTGATCAAAATTTCATGAGATTCTCCAGAATAACCCTTTCTCACATTCAACAAATCTACAGAAGACAACATCAAATATATCCATGCAAAAGAGTATAATTATTGTTTGAAAAAAAAAACAATGTGGCAAAAGGAACAAGAGGCCCAAGAGGGCCAGTATCGCTCCACGGCCATAAGGCAAAAATAAAATCTCCAAACAGCCCTGCCCCGCGGTGGCTATTTTTTTTACCAACCACCATGGCTTAAAGGAATCTTGTAGAGTGTCACCAAAGGAATGTTTCTGCAAAATTATTTGAAAATATGCCGGACACTTTCGGAGGAGAAGATTTTTTAAGTTTTCACTATGGTCATATAAGTCAAAATAGCCCCGCCCTCTGGCGGCCATGTTTTTCGACCAATCAACATGGCTTGAAGGAATCTGATAGAGGGTCACCCAATGAACATTTCTACAAAATTATTTGAAAATCGGCTGAACACTTTCGGAGAAGAAGATGTTTTAAGTTTTCACTATAGCTATATAACGCAAAAAAGCCCCGCCCCCTGGCGGCCATGTTTTTCGCCCAATCAACATTTCTTGAAGGAATCTAATTAAGGTTCACACAAGGAACATTTCTACAAAATTATTTGAAAATCGGCCTGACACTTTTGGAGGAGAAGATTTTTTAAGTTTGCTCTTTAGCCATATAGGCAAAATAGCCCCGCCCTGTGACGGCCATGTTTTTTTACCAATCAACATGGCTTGAAGGAATCTGATAGAGGGTCACCCACGGAACATTTCTACATAATTATTTGAAAATCTGCTGAACACTTTTTGAGAAGAAGATTATTTAAGTTTTCACTATAGCTATATAAGGCAAAAAAGCCCCCCCCCCTGGCGGCCATGTTTTTCGCCCAATCAAAATTTCTTGAAGGAATCTAATAAAGGGTCACCCAAGGAACATTTCTACAAAATTATTTGAAAATCGGCCTGACACTTTCGGAGAAGAAGATTGTTTAAGTTCTCACTATTTTTTTCTTTCGGTTGCCATGGAAACCAGAATTTTGAATGGATCAAAAATTTGAAGGAATTTAGTAGAGGACATTGAGAGGATGCTTCCCATGAAGTTTCAACCAAATTGGCCAAGTGGTTAGGGAGAAGAAGTCGTTTAAAGGAAAAAGTTAACGCACGCACGCACGCACGCACGCACGCACGCACGCACGCACGACGGACAATTCGCCATGACATAAGCTCGACTGGCTTTCAGCCAGTGGAGCTAAAAATTGCTCATCTCCTTTTGCAACAATATGTTTAAAGGTTGTCTGATTAAAATACATCAAAATGTGTCTGCATGAATTATGGTTGCGGGATAAAGTATTATAAGTTTTATCATATTGTCTGCAAAACGTCTTATTCAACATTTATTGACATTAACCCGAATATTGCTTTTCTTGTTAAATGGTAAAGATGATTTTCGAGTTGAATGCTTTGAAAACATCTTATGAAAAAAATGTAACAAATTTAAATGATTTGAAACAAGATCGCCAACTGTCAGAAAATACGCCCTTCCTGTTTTTTTCAGATCAAGTATAGTGATAATTGGTTGTACGTCAGGCAAATTTAGAGAGCAGATGATGTAAATACAGTTTTGGCCATTTCGAGGGACATAAGTGTGGAGTGACTTAGATAACGTGGTGAGTTATCGAACCTGACCAAGATATTCTGCCCATCAACATATTGTCTAAATTTGGTGATGATCAAAAAAAATGGAGCTACAGCACAGACAACACTTTATATATGGCTGGTTATCAAACTTGTCTGAGATATTATGCCAATACACATTTTAACCAAATTTGGTAGTGATTGGACAAAGGCTTCTAAAGTTATTGAGCAGACAAGACCAATTTTAGGTAATTTCTATAATTAAAAGGCGATAACTATCTAGTGACTAGAGCGATATGGCTAATTATCAAACTTGTCCAAGATATTATGCCAATACACATTCTGACCAAATTTAGCGATGATTGGACAAAGGCTTCTAAAGTTATTGGGCGGACAACATAATGGATGCCACCCGCCCACCAGCCCTAAACTGCAGGTAAAACTTTAATACGCCCCGTTTTTTAAAATGGGCGTATAAAAAGCATCCTTTTCTATCACTGTTTTCAAAATTTGAATATTAATATAGAATCATCAAAAGTTGTCTGTATCAGGGAAATGGCTTCACAAAAATTCACAGAATTCACAGCAACAAATTTATATATCACTAACTTGAGTTCAGTTGTTTGATGATAAATTCTATTTGTCTGTTCATGTCTGGCTGATCTTCCTTGATAAAACATCTCAGTATCTCTTCCATACCCTGTTAAAAACAGAATGCAAAAATGGAATCAAGTTAACCCTTTCCCACATACAATAAATCTGCAGCAGATGACTTTGTAATCATACCCAATTCATTTAGAAACTCCCTTTAAATAAAAGTACAATAATTGAATAGAGTTGAAAACATGGTGACAAACAATTTCTCCTTTTGCCACAATGTTTTCAACCCTTTTCAATAGTTGTACATTCATTTATAAAAAATAAAATCCATATTTTAGTCTAGATGTTTTCAAAGTCGTCTGCTGCAGAATTGGTGTATGTCTGAAAGTGTTAAAAAGAATCCATTCAAGAACATGTCATTTAAAAGCGAATACCACTTTTTAGCAACTGGTCTGATTATGGCCAGTCAATTATAAGTATTTGATCGTTAAGTTAGTTCTGTATGCGGTCTAAACTAAAAAATAGATAGCACAATGAAATAATTGATAGATAAAAGCTACAAATCTTCATAACAATGTTTAAATACAAGTTTATAAAGACTAGACAATTTACTATTTGTAATGTAAATGATTATTTTCCTAACAGTTACATGTAATATATGTGACCTGACAAAACTTAAACAAATCCGACCAAGTCATGACATTTGTGATCAGCAGCCACCTGTCTTAAGCAGCTAGTTTTATCATGTCTCTTGGGTTGCTGCTGATCGCAAGTTTGACTGTATGTTGTAAATCTCTACAAAGCATTGATTGATTAGGGTTTAACGCCGTTTCGACAATTTTTCAGTCATCTCACAGCAGCCAGTTCACCTACCCATATATTTCCTGGCTATCTCACAGCAGTACTCCACACAACATTCTTTTCGAGCAACTGGCTGCTTTTCCACATAGACTATTAGCCCATTGGTGGAAGACTAATGATGCTTGTCACAATGACTTTTATGTGATACCTATTTGAATCAGAAAGAATGTTGGCTGGGGTTTGAACTCACAACCCCTGGATTGACAGTCCGTGTTGCTACTGTTTGAGCTACCGAAAGCATATTTTATTGGCAAAATGTTTTCAAAAGTCAAAAGACAAAAGTCATCTGCATGGGGTTCAAACCCCAGCTCGGCCAACATCATTTCCATTGTTTGACAAAAGTCATTGTGACAAGCGTCATTCGTCTTCCACCAATGGGCTAACAATCTATGTGGAAAAGCAGCCAATTGCTTGAAAGGATTGTTGTTCGGATTACTGGTCTGAGAAAGTCAGGAAACACATGAATATGTGAACTGGCTGCCGTGATATGACTGAAAAATTGTTGAAAACGGCATTAAACTCATCAATCATTCAATCAATCAATCAAACGTCATCTGCTGCAAGTGGGTTAAAATGCATCTTCAAGTAGGAAAGGATAAAAATATGCACAAACCATAGCTTTGGCTTCCTCTCTGATTGTTGATATTGCCAAAATACTGTATAAGGCACCATTTACATAGGGTCGTATCTGAAAGACAAACAATGTATTTTTTGAATGTTCACTAAAAACTGAATAAGGCAGCATTTACATAGGGTTGTATCTGAAAGACAAAGAATATATCTTTTGTATGTTCACAAAATACTGTATAAGGCAGCGTTTACATAGGGTTGAATTTGAAAGACAACGAAATTATCACAAAATGCATTAAATACATTGAAAAGGATATATGTTATTGAAATGAAGCCTGACAACAGGCAGAACAATTTACAAGTTTGGAAATGCCAAAGCTGACATTCCACATTTTTGTTCTAATAAAGTACGGCAACTGGTTTGGAACTTGTTTGTGTAACGGTAAGTAGTAAAATAACAATCCTTTTAATCCTTTACACAAACAGGGGAGGGGGTTTGATGCATCAGCAAACAGTGAAGACTCTGACAAGCATGTACATGCAAACAGTTTCACCAGAGTCTTCACTGTTCGTCTGCATTTAGAAGAACCATGGATAAAACTTTGATAACAAATTAGAAATAACTCTTTCCTTTTTTGCAGATACATTTTTATACATCTACAGCAGCAGAAAACTTTTGACATAAGGAGAATTTCAGCATAACAAGAAATATTATTACCAAGATGCTTTCAAAGTTTTATAAATAAAATTATAGTTATAGAAAAGTCGAAAAACATTATTGCAAATGAAGAAATTGGCAGTCAAGAGCAATTTCTGTATTTGTAACAATGTCTTCAAAAAGTCTTCTGCTGCAGATTTGTCAAAATACGTCTGCATGTGAAAGAGATAATGGGAAACAAAAAGCCTTCCTACCTCTTGATTGTCATGACCAAGTAGGTCACTTAAAACTTTTAAGGTCTGGTTTGCATTTGGTGCACATCTCTTTTTACCTGGAAAATTGTCACAAAACCAGATGCATGTAAATCAAAATTAAAACCCTTTCCCACTTTATAATACAAGATACATTTTGTCACAATTTTTCCAACTGTTTTAATGATAAAACTATCATATATGTTTTGCCTAGATGTTTACAAAGTCATATGCTCTATAAACTTTGTTATATGTGCGAAAATGGTTGAATGTATTATTGAAAAATCAAAAATTGTAAGTTTGCTACTATTATTCCATTATCCAGAATGTTTGAAACAGGCATTTTCTGTCGAGTCTATGCTTTCAGGCAAAATGTTAATTTTGAAAGTATCCAAAAACATTTCTGGAACTAAAGAGCTTAACACTCTCTGACATGCAGACGCATTTTGAAACATTGATGATTTTTGCAAGCATATATTCAAAGTTTCAAATCAAAGTTTAACTTTTGAAGGTTGAATGTTTGGTGCTTAACGCCACTTTCAACATTTTTATAGTTATATCACAGCGTTTCCTGGGTAATTTACCAGTACTACTGATCTATTTAACCCGTCACCAGCTGGTCTATGGTAATGCTAACCCTGAAACCCTGAGCACCAAATAGGTCATGCATTACTATAAATTTTTGATATGACCCAACCAGGGATAGAACTCCCGACCTCCCACACCGAGGTGGACACCCTACCACTACACCACCAAGGTGGTCTAAATTATGTAGGTTTGAATGAGTCATTCACCAGTATCAGTGATTTCTATGTCCAAGCACTGTATCAAAACAATATGTCCAAATCTATAGATCGCATAAGAACTCTTAGAATATCTCGTCTAGTAAAGGATTAACCCTTTCCCTCATACGCAACTCAGCAGCAGTCGACTTTAAACATATTTTTTCTTAAAATAGAAAATCTCTATAATTGAATGGATAACCTATGACTAAAAGTGGAAAACATTGTGGCAAAAAGAGAAATTGCTTGTTTTGAGCACTTTCTTCTTTTGTCACTATGTTTTCAAAAAGCTGTCTGCTGCAGAGGCATCAGAAAGCCTCTATATGAGGGAAAAGGTTACCTCTCTCCCACAAACAGACACTTTCTTTCACCTCTGCAGCAGACAAACTTTTTAAAACAATAAAGCACAAGGAGAAATTGCTTGAGATGAATAATTTCCTTGTTTGCCACAATGTTTTCAAATCTATTCAATGATTAAACTTTCATTTATAGAGGATGACCATATTTTTTGCCAAGATGTTTTCAAACATTGTTGTATGTGGGATATTGTTAAAGGGTAAGTATTGAAAATGGTTTACCTGAAGTTCTGAGACAAAGGTTCATCAGCAAGGCCACCGAGTACTCTAACGTGTAGTCAGACAGGGAGTCGTTGTCTTCAAGCACTTTAACTAACCATTCTATTAAACCATTCTCTATCATAGCAGTCTGTAAGTTACGCCTAGGATGATAATAATAATAATGATTATAATTATAATAATAATAACAAGAGTGCCATGGAGTGAACCCCATCGCTTGTCTGTTTTTCTAAGTAAAAAAAAAGAGGCATAACTGGATAATTATTTAAGCCAGCGATATGCGACTTCGTATAGACATGCGTTTTGTTTTTCGGACTATGTGTACCAAGTTTCATTTGAATACATGTACTTGTTTTTTGAGATAAGGGGTAAGTTTAAAGTTATCACAATAGCCCGACTTTTTTTCTTCAAAAAACAGAAAAGCTAATAATAATAAGAAAAAGAAAAAGAAAAACAGTGATCAAAAGAATAAAATCAACAGATTAAGTATTACCTGATTTTGCAGCAGACAACTCAAGAAAACATTGTGGCACAAGGAGAACTTGCTCAGAATGTTGACAATTCTATTCAATACTTATTACTTTCATTAATCATTTCCCTCATATAGACGCTTTCTGACGCCTCTGCAGCAGACGGCTTTTTGAAAACATAGTAACAAAAGAAGAAATTGCACAAAACTTGCAATTTCTCCTTTTGCCACAATGTTTTCCACTTTTTGTCATAGGTTATCCATTCAATTATGGAGATTTTCTATGTTTTGACAAAATACGTTCAAAGTCGTCTGCTGCAGAATTGTTGTATGAGGGAAAGAGTTAAATCATTTTTCAGTTATATCATGGCATTTTCTGACTAAGTGATCAGTACTTCTGGTCCATTTATCCTAACAACAGTGAATCAGTCGTAATGCTAACCCCTAACAACTGGAATGTCAAGGAGAGAAATCCATTTTTACCCATATTTTAAAAGTCTTTGTTATGACCTGGCAGGGGATCATCATATATGAGACATCCCGCACCAGAGGTGGACCCTCTACCAACTCACCACCGAGGTGGTAGATGTCTGCCGTAGTATACTGCAAAGGTGGTCATACATTGTTTCAGAGGAAAAGTCACATGCTGACTGTATTAAGTAAAAGGCTATATCTGGGTTTGATCTTTGTCCTGCGCAAGTCAACTTACCTTCAAATCAAAGGCTCCCTAGACTTATCCAGGGGTTTCTGGAATGCTTGAACGACATGATAGTGAAAAGGCAAGATCCTGATCTTGATCATCGCTGTACAAAGTTTCTATTTTGTGTGTCATTGCTCAGAAGGAATTTGTTGTACTCTTAAGCCTTACCTTAAACTTAGTTTCTGTAAGGCGCCCAAAACCATTTCTCTAGTGATTGAATCTTTGTCTTCACTTCTTAGGTTATCCATCAATCCTTTAAATAAGTCCTGATTTTGTGCCAGGTATGTTCTGCCTGTGAACAATTTTAAAAGTAGAAAATCGGTGTTAAACTGATAGATGAATAGTGAAAATATCAAAGAATCAAAACAGCAGTAACCCTTTCCCATTTGTAGACACATTTTGACGCATGTTTTAAGTCTATAAACTAATGGAATTTTTTATAAAGATATTTTTCATTTTTTTGCCTAGCTGTTTGCAAATGCGTCTGCTGCAGATTTGCTCTATGTGGGTAAGGGATAAAGGAATGTTAAATTTCAAATATGGATTCAAATGGATTGATTGATTGTCATATCAGTGCGCACAGTTCACCTACCAACGTGTTTCCTTGCTTTCTCACACCAGTACTCCACACAACATTCTTTCTATCCAACTGGTTTCCTTTCCACTATTAGACCATTTGTGGAAGATGAATGACGCTTGTTAATTAAAATTAAAATCAGTGCCCTAAAAATAATTATAATTTGATAGGTGGTACCCTCAAATTTGGTAGTTGTTCCTCACCCCCAAGGCATTTTCTCCTGGAACAGCCTTAAGATGTCTGCTGCAGATTTGTAGAATGCGGAAAAGGGTTAAGGTTGGAGGGTCAAAATAGGAATAAAAAGATGAAATAGGTCCCAAATCTATGTCATTCTTTTCTTTTGACCTTTTGACAGTTGAAACTTATTTTGTAAAGCTGTCTGACCAATAACTGTTGGCTGCTCAACTCAACAGTTTTATCTATTCTATTCCTAGTATTGACTGTGGACTCTTCCAAATGCAAAGCATGGCTCTATACTGGTGGCACAGGCTTCACAAAATGGTTCCAGCAGTCACAGTGTTAAAAGGTAGTACCTGAACTCAATGAGGCAAAAGCATTAAACAATCTTGCAGCACACTGTTTAACAATAGCATCGTTGGAGGTAAGAAGTAATAACACAGCATCCTGAAATGAAACGAGTTGTTGATAGACAGGAGTTTAACCTTTTCCCACATACAGATACTTTCTGATGCTTCTGCAACAAGTGACTTTCGAAAAAATTGTGACCAAAGGATCTCAAAACCAGCAATTTCTCCTTGACCAAGAATATTTAAAACTCTATTTAATTACCATACTTTCATTTATAGAGATGTTCCATATCTATGCCTAGGTTTTTTCAAAGTGGCTTGCAGCAGATTTGTTGTATGTGGGAAAGGGTTAACGTATTAAGAAAAGTTGTAAAAGTGATTTATATTTACACTAGACTTGATTCAACAAGGAAATATGTCCTCATAAAGTGAATCTGTGTTTAAACCCTTTCATACATAACTTTTGATGCATCTGTAGCAGACAACTTTTCAAACATTCTGACAAAAGGTAAATTGCTCATATTTGCTTACGCCAAAATATTTTCATTTCTATTAAGTTGTTGTTTTGTTGGCATTGTGCTTTATGATGCTTTCAACAATTTTTCATTGCAGCATTTCCTGGGTAAATTATCAGTTCTACTGGTCCTTTTATCCTGACAGCAGCGCGTCAGTGGTGATGCTAACCCCACCATTCTGAGCATCAAGGTGGGAAAGCCATTATTAATTTGTTTTAAGTTTTTGGTTTGACTTGTCTGGAGATCGAGACCATGATCTCACACACCAGAGGCGAACGCTCTATTACTACAAAGCTGAAGTGGTAACTCAATTAAATAATCACACTTTCATTCTTAGTTATTTTCTAAATTTTTGCTAAGATGTTTTCAGTCACCTGCTGCAGATTTGTCGTATTTTGATGCACCTGTAGATCTTTTGAAAACATTGTGCAATTTTATTTCATGAGTGAAAGGGTTAATCATGTTTTTTATAGAACATTAATATCCGTTTCATAGCTCATACAGAGCAATTCCTACTTTCCCCATAATCTTTACAACTCTATTAAATGTTTTCTTCTGTGTATAGAGATTTTCCCTATTTTTGTCAAGATGTTTTCAAAATTATCTACTGTAGATTTGCTGCATACATGTGGGAAATGGTTAAGAGCACGTTATCTAGAACTATGTTTGTCTAACACTTACCCTGTGTTCACCGGGAGAAGCACAACCAAGTAAATCATTCTGTATGTATCCGCCTATATTTCCATCTCTAGCCATTGGGGAGGCTTGCGTCAATCTCTACAATAACAGAAAAAAACATTTACTTTCATCTCCTCGCCTCAAAATATGTGCGTAATGGAATAAGGACAGGGTCCAGTAATCTCCAATCATTCTATATACATTTTAATTCAAAGTTTCGAGAATAAAAAAATATCTAAAACATTCTGACTGGGCAAATCCAAAATGATCAGAATAATTTGTTCAATCTTAGTAGGTCACCCAAGGAACATTTGTGCCAAACTATTTGCGAATCGGGCCAGTACTTGTGAACAAGGAGATTTTTTCAAATTATAACCATATACATGTAAGGAAAACCTGTTTATCCCACTGATGCTCAGATTTTCTCAGCCAATCAGAACAATAGGAATGACCTTTGCACAGATTCATCGAAGGTATATACATGTATGTGCCAATTATTTTCAAATTGGGCAAATTCTTTTGTGCATGAAGATTTCTAAAGAAGTAAATTGTAAAGAAAAACCCACGTAGTTTCTTGCGGCCATGTTTTTCTACGGATCAGAATAATTTGAGTAATCTTGGTAGAGAGTAACCATATGAATATTTATGTCAAATTATTTTCATATCCAGCCAATAGTTTTGGACAAGAACATTTTGAAAATAATTTTTAATCTAAATAAGAACAAGAATTGTCAGATGACAATGGAGCTCGCCTAGGGGTGCTGTTTATAAAGTGGTATTTAGATTAAATTAAATGTTAAACGTTAAACGCAAACCTTAAACCTTGTAACTGAACCAAGTAGAAATGACCTTGACCTTGACCCAGGGTCAGGACGGGTGTAGTGGTGTGCGTAGATGGATGACCAATAGTTCGTAAATGTATAAACTAAATATGAAACCAATCAATGTCATAATAGTGACTGCAGAGTGACATGTTAAACGTTAAACGCAAACCTTAAACCTTGTAACTGAACCAAGTAGAAATGACCTTGACCTTGACCCAGGGTCAGGACGGGTGTAGTGAAATGCGTAGATGGATGACCAATAGTTCCTAAATGTATAAACTGAATATGAAAGCAATCAATGTCATAATAGTGAATGCAGAGTGATATGTTAAACGTTAAACGCAAACCTTAAACCTTGTAACAGAACCAAGTAGAAATGACCTTGACCTTGACACATGGTCAGGAAGTGTGTAGTGGTGTGCGTAGATTGATTACCAATAGTTCATAAACGTATAAATTAAATATGAAAGCAATCAATGTCATAATAATGCATGCAGAGTGATATGTTAAACAGAAACCTTAAACCATATAACAGAACCAAGTAGAAATGACCTTGACCTTGACCCAGGGTCAGGACGGGTGTAGTGGGGTGCGTAGATGGACCAATAGTTCCTAAATGTATAAACTAAATATGAAAGCAATCAATGTCATAATAGTGAATGCAGAGTGATATGTTAAACGTTAAACGCAAACCTTAAACCTTGTAACTGAACCAAGTAGAAATGACATTGACCTTGACCCAGGTGCAGGACGGGTGTAGTGGTGTGCGCAGATGGATGACCAATAGTTCCTAAATGTATAAACTAAATATGAAACCAATCAATGTCATAATAGTGACTGCAGAGTGATATGTTAAACGTTAAACGCAAACCTTAAATCTTGTAACTGAACCAAGTAGAAATGACCTTGACCTTGACCCAGGGTCAGAACGGGTGTAGTGGTGTGCGTAGATGGATGACCAATAGTTCCTAAATGTATAAACTAAATATGAAAGCAATCAATGTCATAATAGTGAATGCAGAGTGATATGTTAAACGTTAAACGCAAACCTTAAACCTTGTAACTGAACCAAGTAGAAATGACCTTGACCTTGACCCAGGGTCAGAACGGGTGTAGTGGTGTGCGTAGATGGATGACCAATAGTTCCTAAATGTATAAACTAAATATGAAAGCAATCAATGTCATAATAGTGAATGCAGAGTGATATGTTAAACGTTAAACGCAAACCTTAAACCTTGTAACTGAACCAAGTAGAAATGACCTTGACCTTGACCCAGGGTCAGAACGGGTGTAGTGGTGTGCGTAGATGGATGACCAATAGTTCCTAAATGTATAAACTAAATATGAAAGCAATCAATGTCATAATAGTGAATGCAGAGTGATATGTTAAACGTTAAACGCAAACCTTAAACCTTGTAACTGAACCAAGTAGAACCAAGTAGAAATTACCTTGACCTTGACCCAGGGTCAGGACGGGTGTAGTGGTGTGCGTAGATGGATGACAAATGGTTCCTAAAGGTATAAACCCTTAAAACCCAAATGAAAACCTTAAACACAAACCTTAAACCTAGGTGTCTACGCCACCGCCGACGCCGACGCCGCCGACGCCGACGCTACCGACGCCGGGGGTAACACATAAGCTCTCCTGTACTTCGTACTGGCGAGCTAAAAACAAGTGCTGTCCTATTGTGGCCCTAAGTTTCAATGAATCTAATAATTTGGAAAGTATTAGTGGAGAGTCACACAAGGAACATGTGTGCCAAATTTTTTTCAAAACAGGCCAGTACTTTAAAAGAAGCTTTAAATTTTTTTCTTTCCATTTGCCATGGTAACCAGTTATCTATTGAATTCCAGTCTTTGAACAATTTTGAAAGAGGACCACACAAGGAACATTTCTGTGAAAAGATGTTGAATTTGATCCATTATTTTAACTGGAGGAGTTATTTTGAAACAGACAGGTAATGAAGACAGACAGTGAGTGATCATGATAGCTTGTCCTACACTTCTTGCTCAGGTGAGCCAAAAAAAGAAATTGAGTTATCGCTCCTTTTCCTCAATAAAATATTGTATTGATCAGAAAAATTATTTAACAAGAGCGCGGCAAGCGAACTCCAACGCATATCTGCTTTTTTCTAAGTCGAAAAAGGGGCATTACTGATTAATTATTAAAGCCAGATTTATGTGACTTGGTATAGACATGCATATTGTTACTAGAAACATGTGTGCTAAGTTTCATTTGAAAATGTTGAAAGGTTTTGAGTTATAAGGTAAGGTTAAAGTTTTGTGACACCGCAGACGACAACGCAGCAGATGAGGACGCCAAGGGTATCACAATGGTCTGACTTTTTGTCTCTGAAAAACAGTCAAGCTAAAAATGAAATTTTACCCATCGTAATGCTTGTAAAAGTAAACATTTTCTCCTCTCAGGTGCTGACTGCATGTCATGTTTAATCTTGGTATATTCTAACACCAGCTGTTTCTCTTCTACAGGCTCTGGTCTAACTGTGGGCCTGTAAAGCAGAAAGAACCCAACCCTTTACCTGATATACTAGTCTACCTTTGGTTGGGTTGTTTGTATAGTGTTGTATACCCCTTTCAACACTAGCTCAGATATATCACATCGGTTCCTGGTAAAATGTCCAGTACTGCTGGTAAGTTTAACCCTTTCCCACATACAACAAATCTGCAGCAGACCACTTTGAAAATATCTCAACAATAATATAGAAAATCTCTCTAAATGATGACATACTTATTGTATAGAGTTGAAAACATTGTGTCAAAAGGAGAAATTGCTTGTTTTGAGCAATTTCTTCTTTTGTCACAATGTTTTCAAAAGTCGTCTGCTGCATGGGCGTCAAAAAGCGTCTGTATGAGGGAAAGGGTTAACCTTTTATCCACACAATCTGTCATACTGCTATTTTCGCAATTCGGAACACCAAGAAGGGAAGCAATTCTTCTGTTGGTGTCTATGAGCAGAAGCAACAGTCAGAACAACAAGATTGCTTCCAGAGTAAGCCAAAACAGAAATATGCAACAGATGGCTTTTGAAAACATTGTAACAAAAGGTACAATTTCTTCTTTAACCACAATATTTTCCAACTCTATTCAATCTGAAAACTTTCATTTATTGCACATTTCTTGCATGTATGAAACGGTTAAAAGTTCAAGATCAATAACTCCACTCAAAATAATCCGACAGAAACATTTTTCAGACATGATCCGTATGTTGTCATAATACCTACAAAATATTATTTATGATGACTGGGCAGCGGAGGGTAACAGTATCATATCCATGGCCGAATTGTGACAGAGGCATATTAACCCTTTCCCTCATACGACAATTCTGCAGCAGCCGGCTTTGAACATATTTTGTCAAAAAATAGAAAATCTCTATAATTGAATGGATAACCTATGACTAAAAGTGGAAAACATTGTTGCAAAAGTAGAAATTGCTCAATTTGAGATATTTCTTCTTTTGTCACTATGTTTTCAAAAAGCCGTCTGCTGCAGAGGCGTCAGAAAGTGTCTATATGAGGGCAAGGGTTAAAAGAGGAAACAAGCAATTTCTTCTTTACCTACATTATTTTCCATTTTCTAATAATATCATACTTCCACTGTTTCAGATTAAAGACATTTTTGTCGAGATATTTTCAAAGCAGATGACCCTTTGTATGATCCAGATATGAGCACATATGTTTACATATTTTGTCCATGTTTTCAATATCATCAGCTGCAGATTTGTTGTAGGTGGGAAAGTAGACTTGGTTGATAAAATCAGGAAATATTTAGAAATTCAAACTTGTAAACGCATTTTGACAAATCTACAACAGGCAACTTTTGAAAACATTGTGATGACGAGCAATTTCTCCTTTTGCTACAATATTTTCAACTCCATGTGATATTAAAACTAATATTTACAGAGAAAATCCACATTTTTCTTAAGATGTACTCAAATTTGATTGCTGCAGATTTGTTGTATATGGGTAAGGGTTAGGAACTTACTGTGGGGCTATGGACTGTCTGAGAGCATCTCCCGCTGTTCCTGGCCGTGTCAGATCTACACTCTGGCCTGTGAGGTGTGCATTGAATAATCTTCCACACACCTGCTGTAAATACTCTGGACTAACCTAAAAATAATAGATCATTTAACAGAGTTGTAAATAACAAAATTAACCCTTTCCCACATAGAAAAACCCTGCATAAGACGACATTGAAAATATCTTGACAAAAATATGGAAAAATGAAAGTATAATAATCAGATAGTTTTGGAAATATTGTGGCCAAAGGAGAAATTGCTCATTATGGTTTAGGAGTAGTTGCTTGATGGAAAATAAAAAGAAACAGATAGACAGACAAAGGCATGAATGTGAGCTAAACATAGAACAGGCAGATCCACAGACACTGGCACAGATAATAATGTGGCTATAGGCCTCCCCAACATTTTAGGCAGCACAATATAAATGTTTTCCCACATACAACAAATCTACAGCAGACGTCTTTGACAGTATTAAGGTAAAAACGCAGAAAAGCTCTATAAATGTAGGTATAATAACTGTAAAGAGTTGAAAATATTGTGGCGAAAAGGAGAAATTATTCGTTTTGATCGATTTCTACCATTTTCACAATGTTTTCAAAAGAGGTCTGCCGCAGAGGCGTCATAAAGCATCTATATGTAGGAAAGGGTTAAAATATAAAATATCCTACCAAATTAAATTAATTACATTTTGCAACCAAAAAATATCAACAATAAAGAGATAAAGGTGTTATATCTCATAACCAGCTATTTCTTCTTTTCCTGTGAACAAGCAGAGTACTAGATAAGGAGGAGTAAACTTGTCTTTTCCCACCATTATCTCCCTTATGACTTGTCTTTTCCCACATGTACAACATAGAAAATCTCCATAATTGAATGGATAACCTATGACAAAAAGTGGAAAACATTGTGGCAAAAGGAGAAATTGCACGTTCTGTGCAATTTCTTCTTTTGTCACTATGTTTTCAAAATGCCGTCTGCTTTAACCCTTTCCCTCATACGACAATTATGCAGCAGAAGACTTTGAACGTATTTTGTCAAAACATAGAAAATCTCCATAATTGAATGGATAACCTATGACAAAAAGTGCAAAACATTGTGGCAAAAGGAGAAATTGCACGTTTTGTGCAATTTCTTCTTTTGTCACTATGTTTTCAAAAAGCCGTCTACTGCAGAGGCGTCAGAAAGCGTCTATATGAGGGAAAGGGTTAACCAAGCCATCCATGGTTGGTTTTCAAAACAAGCTTCTCACTGAGATGATTCTTTAGAGTACCCACAATATAAAGATTGAGTGTCAAATAAGAGTTTGGGAATTTGATTTACTCACTTTATCTAGAGCTCGACTGTAATTTTGTTTTTCCTCTGTTGCATAGGCATCAAAAGCTATTTGCATCTGGGAGTGTGTTGAACCCAGATCCCTGATATGCTGTATTATTTGTGTAATTGTGGTTTAATGTCGCTTTCATTGACTTAACAGTAAACATCACTACCTTAATTCACTTATCCATAATCCCTGGGTGACAAACCAGTTCTAGCCCAGGATAGTTACCTCACTCAATGGCACTCCAGCACGACTACCAAGGTAAATGGTGAATAAATACAGAGCTCTAGACAAAGGGTTTTTTGTGCACATTCTTTAACCCTTTCCCTCATACGACAATTCTGCAGCAGACAACTTGTTTTGTCAAAAAATAGAAAATCTCTATAATTGAATCGATTACCTATGACTAAAAGTGGAGAACATTGTGGCAAAAGGAGAAATTGCTCGTTTTGAGCAATTTCTTCTTTTGTCACTATGTTTTCAAAAAGCCGTCTGCTGCAGAGGCATCAGAAAGCATCTATATGAGGGAAAGGTTAATTCTTATTTGACCCTCTAACCCATGGTACTCAAAAGAACTGAGACAGTATCTTTTAAGTCTCCAAAAAATAGAGTTTAGTTGAATAATAAGAGATATCATATATTGTGGGGAAAAGCTCCTTACTTGGACAATTCTTTTAAGTCCTCAAATCAGAGTTTGGTTGGATAACAAGAGATATAATGTGGGGGAAAGAGAGCTGTATACCCCTCCTTATTTGGACAATTCTTTTAAGTCCCCAAATCATAGAGTTTGGTTGGATAATAAGAGATATAATGTGGGGAAAAGAGAGCTGTATACTACAGCTTATTTGGACAATTCTTTTAAGTCCCCAAATAATAGAGTTTGGTTGGTTAATAAGAGATATAATGTGGGGAAAAGAGAGCTGTATACTACAGCTTATTTGGACAATTCTTTTAAGTCCCCAAATAATAGAGTTTGGTTGGTTAATAAGAGATAAAATGTGGGGAAAAGAGAGCTGTATACCCCTCCTTATTTGGACAATTCTTTTAAGTCCCCAAATAATAGAGTTTGGTTGGTTAATAAGAGATAAAATGTGGGGAAAAGAGAGCTGTATACCCCTCCTTATTTGGACAATTCTTTTAAGTCCCCAAATAATAGAGTTTGGTTGGTTAATAAGAGATATAATGTGGGGAAAAGAGAGCTGTATACCCCTCCTTATTTGGACAATTCTTTTAAGTCCCTAAATTATAGAGTTTGGTTGGATAATAAGAGATATAATGTGGGGAAAAGAGAGCTGTATACCCCTCCTTATTTGGAAAATTCTTTTAAGTCCCCAAATAATAGAGTTTGGTTGGTTAATAAGAGATATAATGTGGGGAAAAGAGAGCTGTATACTACAGCTTATTTGGACAATTCTTTAAATTAAGTCCCCAAAAAATAGAGTTTGGTTGGATAATAAGAGATATAATGTGGGGAAAAGAGAGCTGTATACTACAGCTTATTTGGACAATTCTTTTAAATCCCCAAATCATAGAGTTTGGTTGGATAATAAGAGATATAATGGGGGGAAAAGAGAGCTGTATACTACAGCTTATTTGGACAATTCTTTTAAGTCCCCAAATCATAGAGTTTGGTTGGATAATAAGATATAATGTGGGGAAAAGAGAGCTGTATACTACTCCTTATTTGGACAATTCTTTTAAATCCCCAAATCATAGAGTTTGGTTAAATAATAAGAGATATATTGTGGGGGAAATGGCTGTATACCCCTCATTTTTTTGGCCAATTCTTTTAAATCTCCAAATCATAGAGTTTGGTTGGATAATAAGAGACATATTGTGGGGAAGAGAGCTGTATACCCCTCCTTATTTGGACAATTCTTTTAAGTCCCCAAATAATAGAGTTTGGTTGGTTAATAAGAGATAAAATGTGGGGAAAAGAGAGCTGTATACCCCTCCTTATTTGGACAATTCTTTTAAGTCCCCAAATAATAGAGTTTGGTTGGTTAATAAGAGATATAATGTGGGGAAAAGAGAGCTGTATACCCCTCCTTATTTGGACAATTCTTTTAAGTCCCTAAATTATAGAGTTTGGTTGGATAATAAGAGATATAATGTGGGGAAAAGAGAGCTGTATACCCCTCCTTATTTGGAAAATTCTTTTAAGTCCCCAAATAATAGAGTTTGGTTGGTTAATAAGAGATATAATGTGGGGAAAAGAGAGCTGTATACTACAGCTTATTTGGACAATTCTTTAAATTAAGTCCCCAAAAAATAGAGTTTGGTTGGATAATAAGAGATATAATGTGGGGAAAAGAGAGCTGTATACTACAGCTTATTTGGACAATTCTTTTAAATCCCCAAATCATAGAGTTTGGTTGGATAATAAGAGATATAATGGGGGGAAAAGAGAGCTGTATACTACAGCTTATTTGGACAATTCTTTTAAGTCCCCAAATCATAGAGTTTGGTTGGATAATAAGATATAATGTGGGGAAAAGAGAGCTGTATACTACTCCTTATTTGGACAATTCTTTTAAATCCCCAAATCATAGAGTTTGGTTAAATAATAAGAGATATATTGTGGGGAAAATGGCTGTATACCCCTCATTTTTTTGGCCAATTCTTTTAAATCTCCAAATCATAGAGTTTGGTTGGATAATAAGAGACATATTGTGGGGAAGAGAGCTGTATACCCCTCCTTATTTGGACAATTATTTTAAGTCCCTAAATCATAGAGTTTGGTTGGATAAATAAGAGACATATTGTGGGGAAAAGAGCTGTATACCCCTCCTTATTTGATCCCATGTTAATACACTTACTGTCTTCCCTTGCACTGTCTTTTCTAAAGCATCCACTAAGTCTGCTGTTATCCCTATCAAGTTGTGGTAATCTGCCTGTAAAAAAGTCAAAAAAAGTGTTGATGTGCACAGCTTTAGATTAGGTGGGTATGTCCTTATTTAACCCTTTCCCACAAACGACAATTCTGCAGTAGACGACTATGACTTAAAGTGGAAAACATTGTGGCAAAAGGAGAAATTGCTCGTTTTGAGCAATTTCTTCTTTTGTCACTATGTTTTCAAGAAGCTGTCTGCTGCAGAGGCGTCAGAAAGCATCTATATGAGGGAAAGGGTTAACTCTCATAATTGAGAAAATTCTTTTGAGTACCCACAGCAATATTGTTCCAGAATACAAGAAAATCTATTGCAGCCGACGTAAAATCATCCAGACAAAAACACGAACAAAATCTCTAGAAATGAAAGATTAATTATTGAATAGAGTTGAAAAACAATGTGGCAAAAGGAGAAATTGCTCATTATATTTTCAAATGTCGTATGCAGAGGAGGCAGAAAGGGTCTGTTTGTGGGAAAAGGTTATGAGAGAAATTGGGGCAAAGATCAGATTAATCATACTTATAATCAACATCTTAATAAAGGACATTTTGCTTTATTTTTCCCCTTCGACTTAATAGGAAAAACACCACATAAAAAGTGACATGACTGTGCTATGTATATACAAATTTCACCTTTTGCCACAATGTTTTCAACTCTATTCAATTATTAGACTTTCATTTAAAGTTTTTTTCCATATTTTCACCTATTCATCTGCAGTAGATGTGTCAAAATATGTATGCTTGTGAAAGTTGGTTCCTTTACCACATACAATAAATGTCCAGCAGAAACCATTTAGCTAATACTATCGAAAATCTCTTTTTTCCAAAGTTGTCGGTTGTTGATGTGTCAAAATGCATACAAATGGTTTCCGATGCAGCAGATGACTTTTGAGAAAATTGAGTCAAAACTAGAAAATGATCATATTGAGAAATTTCTCCTTTTGTCATGATGTTTTCAACTTGATTAAATTATTATATATTCATTTTCAGACATTTTTCAAATGTTTGACCAATATGTTTCAAAGTCACCTCCTGCAGATGTGTTGTATGTGGGAAAGGGTTAAACTTACCTGTACTTTGTTATGCCGTTTAATGTATGACATAGTTTTTTTCTCAGAATCAACCAGCTGTTGTTGGTATACTTGCACTTGATGAAAGTGATCTGAAAGCATATAAAACCAAGAACATCAGTAAAAATCAACCAACAGATTCTCTCTGAATGGGTTTAAAGTGAAATATCAAAAGGTCATAACTTTGTTAACCCTTTGTTACTAGCAGACTCATTTTGGTTAATCTGTCACAGAGGTTTTTTGAAAATATTGTGACAAAAGAAGAAATTGCTTAATATGACCAATTTCTTCTTTTGCCGTAATGTTTCCAACTCTATTCAATAAATAAACTTTAATTTAGATAGATTTTCAATAGTTTGCTATGTCCTCTAGATGTTTTCAAAGTCATCTCTACTGCACATTTGTTGAATCTCTTCCTGACATGGAATCTTCCAAAAAAGCTGAGAAATAGCTTGGACACCAAAGTGGTACTTCCACAGAAAGACATAGTGGATACTATAATTATGTAACCATAAATACTTCAGGAGGTTAAAGGCATTACAAAAATAGGTTTCACCATCTCTCTCAATTATTATTTTCAAGAGTCCCAATGCAAACACTCAAGTCAATAATTTGCTATTAAATTACAGCCCATGTGTTTCCTGGCTTTGTTCCACCAGTATCCCCATGAATTTTTTGGCCGACAACTGGCTACTTTCCTGCATATATTTTTGGGGGTAGAAGTAATATGAACCAATGGTTTTAGTCCATCACTTAACCCTTTCCCTCATACGACAATTCTGCAGCAGACGACTTTGAACGTATTTTGTCAAAACATAAAAAATCTCCATTATTGAATGGATAACCTATGACAAAAAGTGCAAAACATTGTGACAAAAGGAGAAATTGCACGTTTTGTGCAATTTCTTCTTTTGTCACTATGTTTTCAAAAAGCCGTCTGCTGCAGAGGCGTCAGAAAGCGTCTTTATGAGGGAAAGGGTTAACCCTTTCCTACATATAGACACTTTCTGATGCCTCTGCAGCAGGAGACATGTGAAAACATAGTGACAAAAGAAGAAATTGCACAAGATTTCCCATGTTTTTGCTGAGATGTCTTCAAAGTCGTAGATTTGTAGTATGTGAGATAGGGTTAAAAGAATGTATGCTTCCTTGTACATTCCAGTTAACAACTGCCAGGTCAAAAGCATGTTACCGACTATATCATTGCTTTATTACATGTAATAAGTATCATAGTCAAACTTTGGTTTTCAGAAGAAATCAACAAATCAAAATGAAGAAATTGCCTTACCTCTACCATCCGAGCTCACGCCTCGCTAATAAAAAGTAAAGGAAAATAATTTGTGACACAACTGTTCGAAAGAACATAAGTGTTGCTCGACTGATAAGTCATAGGTTGACATAAGTTATATACATATGATCCCAAAGAGACACCGAGCCATGGCAAATGACACAAACAAATACTTCAATGTTTCAACCCTTTTCCGCATACAACCAATCTGCATAAGACAACTTTGAAAAATCTCTACAGAAATATGTAAAGAGTCTATACCGTAATTTAAAGAATAGTTATTGAATACAGTTGCAAGCATTTGAATAAAGGAAAGAACTGCTCATGGGCAATTTCTCTTTTTGCCACAATGTCTTCAAAATTTGTCTTCTTCAGATGAGTCGACAAGTTGGGATGGAATGAGCAGCTTTGACTTTAACCCTTTTCTACTTGAAGGGACATATCACAAATCTGCAACATTGTGGAAAAAGGATAAATCAATTAACACTTTCCCACAAACAACAATTCTGCAGCAGACAACATCAAAAATGTCAAAAACCTCTCTAAATGTTAGTGTAATTATTAAATAAATGTGAAAACATTTTGGCAAATAGAGAAATTGCTCATTATGAGCAATTCTGCTTTTGCCACAATGTTAATTAAAGTTGTCTGCTGCAGTGGTGTCAGAAAATAAAAAAATCTTGAAAGATCTTATACAGTCTATCATGTCACAAGATAACTGTTTACCAGATACATGTATACAAATAGAAGTATAAATCTATGACAGGAAAGGAAATGTGTTGTAGATATGTCAATAGTTTATTATTTTAGTAATGAACTAAAAAGGATACATAGAGGTCAAACAGTCGTGGCTGTGGAGTAGATTTCAGTGCCAGAGTCAGAAACTTCTCCAATCTAATCTCTAAATCTTTCACCCACATGTCCTGAAAACAAGAACAAATTGAATTAATTTAAGAACAAAAACCAACATATTTCCAAGATGTATGTACATGTATTATATATACAAAGGACTAGAAAAGGGGAAGTAAACTGGTCATTTTCCCCACAACATCTCTTATTACTCAACCAAACCCTATGGTGTGGGTACTCTTAAGAAAATCGTCTCAGTGATGCATTCTTTTGTGTACCCACAATATAGGGTCAAATAAGGATTTTAGAATGTTTATCTGGAGCTATAGGAAACAAGGGCTGGACAAAGTTTATTCTTCAATATGTGTCAAGGTCAGTCACAATGATTCTATTTTCATATATAGCGACATTTTATAGTTTTAACTAGATGTTAAAAAAAAATTGTCTGCTGCTGTTGTGTTGTATGGGAGAAAGGTTTAACCCTTTCCCTCATACGACAATTCTGCAGCAGACTACTTCCCTAGATATATGTGCATATCAAATTTAGTTTAAATACCAATTATGGATTAGGAAAAAATGATCAAAGTTACTGGAGGGACAGACAGAAGGACGGATTCAAATTTCTCCTTTATTTTATCAAAATTCTATTTTGTTGTAGATGCTTTCAATTTGAAAAGACCTAAGCAAATCATATTATAGGGTAACTGGTGCATTTTATTTAGCCATGCTGATATACTATGCATTAAATGAAAGCTTTTTCTACTATATATACCTGCATGATAACATGAAGGCAGCAATAGAAGAGTGTTTAACCCTCTCTCACATACAGACAACTTCTGACACCTTTCGCCACAATGTTTCCGATTGTTGACTTCTGCAGATGCATCATAATGTGTCCATGGGATAAAAGGGTTAACTCATGCAAAAATACAGACGCTTTCTGACGCCTCTATGGCAGATGACTTTTGAAAACATTGTCACAAAAGAAGAAATTTCTCATAATGAGAGAATAAATACTCCAAATTTTGCCACAACGTTTTCAACTCCATACAATAATCATATCTGCTGCAATTATGTTATATATTCTCTTTCTATTTAAATGGGACATGTCACATGAAAAGTGAGCTCTGGAGCGTTGTAACCAACATAGATAGAGATTGTCCTGTGTCTGATCAGTAACTTCCCTGTTCACCATCTAATGTTTCGATACCTCTGGAGAACGGTTAAACCCTTTCCCACCTATAGACACATTTTGAAAACATCTTGACAAAAGGAGAAATTGCTCAAAACAAGCAATTTCTCCTTATGCCACAATGTTTTCTACTTTTTACAGTAACTATACCTACAATTATAGAGATTTTCCATATTTTTGAGTCGCCTGCTACAGATTTGCTATACTTTGGAAAGGGTTAAATTAAATATGACTATACAAAATTGCAATTTGATCATAGTTTAAAGCAATTTCAAAACCTATGTAAGGTACAGGTAGTATTTCTTTTATTATGCAGCTCATTTATTAGATCATAATATTCTATGTACGTTTTTAAAGGCACTTTTAACAATTTTCCAGTTCTGGCACGACGTTTCCTTGGTAAGTTACCAGCACTACTGCTCCATTTATCCTGACACGGATGAGTCAGAAGTAGTGATATCCCCACAACCTGAGGGCCAAGAAAGAAAAGCCAGAACAACCAATTCATTTTTAACTCTTTCCCTCATACCACAATTCTGCAGCAAACGACTTTAAACATATTTTGTCAAAAAATAGAAATTTCTATAATTGAATGGATAACCTATGACTATGAGTGGAAAACATTTTGGGCAAAAGGAGAAATTGCTCGTTTTGTCACAATGTTTTTAAAAAGGCGTCTGCTGCAGAGGCGTCAGAAAGCGTCTATATGAGGGAAAGGGTTAAAGTATTTTTTATAGATCAGGTTTCGGATGCTTGTCTTAGATATATTTTTATAAGTTTACCTTTTTATAGACGCTTTTTGATGCTTATGCAGCACACAACATTTGAAATAGTGTGGCTAAAGGAGAAAGTGCTCATGATGAGAAATTTCTCTTTTTGCAACACTGTTTTCAATTTTGTTCAGAAATTATAGCTTCATTTATAGATATTTTTAAGTAAATGTTTTCGAAGGTGTCTGGTGCAGATTTGTTGTATGTGGGAAATGGAGGTTAATACCATGAATGAAAAAAGCTCTTCTGATGTTTATGAATTGAATAATACCTAGATTTTACATCTAAACAAACAATTGCTCCGTTTCTTTCATACATTTACATACTGACGACATGTAGAGGCTGGATAAAGGAGAAGTGAAAAAGTAACAATTGTGGTGTGATAGAACTCACTGTATGATACTGAGAATTTATCAGAATATAACCATTTCCCATATACGACAACTCTGCAGCAGAAACATTTGAAAACATACCCGAAAAAAGTTAGAAATTCCCTTTAAATGAAGGTACAATAATTGAATTCAGTTAAAAACATGGTGACAAAAGGAGAAATTCTGACCAAGGGTTGCTGAGAAATAGTGTTCACAAGAAATGTCTACAGACCAACTATGTATGAGAAATTCAAGGGGCCATAACTCACTTAAAAATAATTTGAGTGCAACACGCCGATAATATGCACAACTAGGCTTGGTATCAATCATTCTTGTGGAGTTATATTGAATTCTGACCAAGGGTTGCTGAGAAACAGAGTGTTCACAAGATATGTCCAGACCAACGGACCGACCGACCAACTGACAAACCGACCGACAAGCGTGACTCCTATATAGCCCCCATATACTACGTATCTGGGTGTATAATGAAAGCATAATAATTATTGTGTACAGCTGGAAACATTGTGGCAAAAGGAGATATTAATGGGCATGAGCAATTTCTCTTTTTGCCAAAATGTTTTCAAAAGTAGTCTGCGAGTGGGAAAGGGTTAAACAGTACTAAACTTACAGTGAACAATTCCTTGTAAGAGGGATGGCCTTTAGGGTTGGGTACAAAGGGTAGGGCATAAAAGGGTAAAAATTCTGTAGTCTGACTCAAAGTGGAGCCCCTCGTCTCTAGATAGTTCTTAAACTCGGCCATGTTGGATTCAGCAACATTCTGAAAGATAAAATCACAAGAAAAATACATACTTAAATGGTACTGTTATATGTGACTCTATGTCATTATTTGTATGCAATTTGAAAATAGTGGTATTGCTATTTACTTGAAACATGTAGCAAAGTATTTTTAACTCAGTTTATTATACAGTAATTTCTCTTATATATTTATATCAGTTCTATGCATCTGTGTATGTTTACTGTAAATAAATGAAATTTATTCATAACTGACCAATATTCTACATGGGTAATTGTTTGTAAATGGTTAATCATTATTGGTTTTTTTTTGTTAAGTTGCCAAATAAAATTTAACCCTTTCCCTCATATAGATGCTTTCTGACGCCTCTGCAGCAGACGGATATTTGGAAACAAAGTGACAAAAGGAGAAATTGCTCAAAACAAGTAATATCTCCTTTTGCCACAATGTGTTCTACTTTAAGTCATAGGTTATCCATTCAATTATAGAGATTTTCTATTTTTTAACAAAATATGTTCAAAGTCGTCAAAATATGCTGCAGAAGTGCTGTATGAGGGAAAGGGTTAATTGTTCTCGACTGAGTTGAGCTTTGCTGAGTTGGGAAGAATTGGTCATACCTGTCCCTTTCCAAATTTGAGAGGGTAAGTGGCAAAATAAATATTCAGGTAGAACTCAAGTTTCTGTGACAACTGGTCGGAATCCCGCAATGATTTTGGTAAACTCTCTGTCCAAAGATCGAAGAATTTCTTTCTCTTTCCATTATGAAACATCTCCATCAGTTGATTCTAAAAGGCAGCAAGTAATGATAATAATTAGTTCTGTTCCATATATCTTACAATCTGCCAAAGATTGAATATTTTATAACCTATAACAGAATATATTGTATGTTGGAAAGTGTAGTACCCACCTGTAGAGGCATTTTGACATCTATCTGTGGCAGACAACTTTTAAAAATTAGCAATTTTACCTTTTGCAACAAAGTTTTCAACTCTATTCAACAATGAAACTTTCATTTATAGAGAGTGTCTACAGTTTGACCGAGATCTTTGCAAAGCCGTCTGCTACAGATGTGTTGTATGTGGAAAAAGTTAAATGTAAAAACATGTTTGTGCCAATAACATCAATGGCAGGGTGACAAAATAAAGATATCCTGGGACAGGGTTCGGCAAGCTTAATAAAACCCTTTCCCACTTGTAGACGCATTCTGACACATCTGCAGCAGACGACTTTTGAAAACAGTGTGGCAAAAGAAGAAATTGCTAAAAACAAACAATTTCTCCTTTTGCCACAATGTTTTCAACTCTTTTAATAATTGAACTCTCACTTATGTTGATTATTCATGATTTTGTCAATATGTTTTAAATGTCGTCTGCTGCAGATTTGTTGTAAGTGGAAAAGTGTCAAGGTGTACAATCTGTAAAAGTAGAAGTTTACTTCAGATAAAGAGTCAATTCTGTGCTTTGTTTGTTTGTTTGTATGGTGTTTATGGCATTTTCACCAATATTTCAGAAATATCAAGACTTTGCCTTTGCATATTACCACGGCAACTCAGTCATGGTGCTAACCCCACACTTTTGAGTGCCAAGGAGGATTGCTATTAAACCTATTTTAAAAGTCATTGTCATGGCCCAGCCGGAGATCGAACCCATATTCTATGTGTAAAAGAGAAACTTATCATTCTGAGCATGTAATGCTTTTTAAACAACTTAATAAATTGATAAAAGTTCAAGTTGCACGTTATAAACAGTTTCTGTTTTTCTCACGTTATCGAAAGTCATGTGCCACATTGATCAATTTTAATCCTTTCCACATACAATAAATTTGCAGCTTTTGTCAACTTTGAAAAACATACCTGCAAACATATGAAAAATCTCTTTAAATGAAATATAAACATTAAAAAGAGTGGAAAATGTTGTGGACAAAGGAAAAGTTATGAGCAAATTTTCCACAATATTTTCAAAGTCACCTGCTGCAGAGGCGTCAGAAATCATCTGTATGTTGGTAAGACTTAATTAGGCTTAGTTTTTGTTACCTGAGATGCTAGTTGTTTCTGGGAGACTGGCCCTTTCCCATCATTTGCAGAAACCGGTTTTCCCTTGGAAGAGATTTCTTTGTCGAAACATTGGTAAGTCTTGTCAAAACCTCCAAAATCCAGGTACTGAAATACAATCACTTAATTTAAACATATCCATTTCACATCAATTTTTAATGTTTATTTCTTAGGGGATTAAGACCCATGACTCATATCTTTGGATCTAGAGGCAGGCGGTGAAACTCTCACAACTTAACACAAACAATAAAACCACTGGTTTGCTTGAATGGCATTTGCCACTGCTTTGAAAAGTATTTCAGTCAGATCACGTTTCAAGTTAAACTCATTTTCACAAGCCAAGGGTAATTAGTCCATTACATTACCTTAATTCCTTATGGGAATGCTAATGCATGAAGTAGCCTTGGCTAGCGAAGATGAGGTAACCTACAAGTACTACCAATATTATTAATCCTGATACCAAAGCATCAGCTTTAATGCTATCTTAGCCAACCTGAGTGCCAAGGAGAAAGTAATAACCAATAGCTCTAGCTCTAACCTTATGTTCTGGGTACTCAAATAATCAGAACTTTTAACAAATGCTAAACTAATATATACAGAGTCATATAAAAACAAAAATTAAAAGTCACGTTATTCAAAAATCAAATTTGATGGTTAAAATTAGATGCGTTGAAATGATGTGATAGAAACAAATTCTATGCAATTAATGGAAGTACAAGCCAAGATGTATTAACCCTTTTCCTCATACGACAATTCTGCAGCAGACGACTTTGAACGTATTTTGTTAAAACATAGAAAATCTCCATAATTGAATGGATAATCTATGACAAAAAGTGGAAAACATTGTGGCAAAAGGAGAAATTGCACGTTCTGTGCAATTTCTTCTTTTGTCACTATGATTTTAAAAAGCCGTCTGCTGCAGAGGCGTCAGAAAGCGTCTATATGAGGGAAAGGGTTAATATATATTAAAGTTGGGTTTTATGTGTATGAAATGAGAATGAATGCAAAAAGGTACAATGTATCAAAGTTTATCATAAAGTGCAATTTTCTAAGAGGGAAATTATAACATGTATTGGGACAGTGCGAAATAGTGTTTGAACCTTTTCCCACATACAACAAACCTGCAGATGACCTTGAAAGCATTTAGTCTTAATTAGGGAAACTCTCTTATAATGGCAGAACAATTATATAATAAAGTTGAAAACATTTTGGCAAAGTAGAAATTGCTCATCATGAGCGGGGTCTCACAGTCTGTATGTGGGAAAGTGTTAAGACTACCAACGCTGTAGTATTTTGAATTAATTGGTGCAAAGTCATTGCTATTGATAAGAATGTGCCGAATAATATCATGAAGCTGAGTAAAATTTAATATACATACCTCTCTGACAATAGAGTTTAATTCTCCCTCAAATGCTACAACTGACAGTGATCCAGACATTGCTCTTCTTCATTCAGATTTTCTACAAAATACAAGTTGGACTGAACATCACAAAACTCAGGGATATATATTTTTTTATATAATAAATAATAATATGATATTTTTTAGAGTTGAAACAAAATATTACTTTTGGGGAAAAAAAAGATCTATTAACTTCTCTGACATTATTGGTACTATCCCCTTTCTGCAGCAGGCGAGTTTCAAAAACATTTGCTCATTTCTTCCTTTGCCACAATCTTTTTTCAACTCTATTCAACAATAAAACTACCTTACCGATTAGCAATATCCGACAAAATTTCTATTGCAAACTTAACAGTGACAAGTAACTGTTGTGCTGAAATTAGAATTGAAAAATCCTAGCAAGATAGAGACATAAGATAAACACGAATATTGTCTGCGATAGTAGTCCAATAAAGAATTCTGTAGATATTTAACTCCACATATCTTTCCTGGTGGCATGTTGGTGGACATATATTTTTATAACAGAGCTGGTATCTTGAATGTATTATTTGTCAAAATAAAAATGTGTATTAAACCTTTTATATTTATGTAAATATTTGTAAATGTTTTAACAGAGGCCGACAGGGAAGACCGGGCATTACCAACTTTGCAGCCTCTATAAATAAAGTCTTTATTACTATTATTATTATACATGTAGTCTCAACACTAAAATGTTACATACATTGTATTGCATTGCATCAGATGTCCAGCCCTCACGTTTCAACTTTGAGTCTCACAATTTGAATTGATAAACAAAAGATTCCATTTGTACCCAATATGTCTCATTATAAATGAAGGTTGTTCAGGTACAAGTACAATCAAGCCTTGATTTCCATGATCTACTTATGCAAATTATTAAAGAGATATTATAAGTAATTTTCAAAGTAAGATCTGATTCCTTACTGAATGATAGATCAAAATACATGCACATGTTTTATTTTCCATTTCTTATACAACTACGTTCAATCTTTGTCTTTTTATTATTGATCATATAAATGGATGTTAATTTTTCTCGAATGCAATATGAAAAAGTTTTTTAACTGTACAGTCCAACCTGTGTTTAAAGACCACCCATGGGAAGAGAACAATCTGGTCTTTGTTCACAGGTGGTCTTTAATTACAGGATCATTTATGCAGAAAATGAGTAATTGGAAAATTAAAGTGTGGTTGCTATAGACAGGGAATTGCTAAACAAAGGTGGTCACAGTTTTGAAAGTATGTATGTCAACCACATAACTGGCATGTACTTTGATTGGGCTCCAGATGGGGAATAAAGTAGTCTCAATATTTCAACATTAGTGATTACATATTGCGTTGTATCAGATACGAACAGTCAGAATATATTAAAATCCCATTCAATTATAGAAAAATGGTTTTGTGAATAAATTACTAATCTATGTAGACACAAATGATGTGACTTTGTGCACCTATGCACTTATCAGAAAGTTAATTTAAAGCATAAAAGAACAGGAATAATTGTTTGGTTTTAATACGTATATAATACAGGTAAACAAATCTATGGCATAGCCAGCGATTTTTTCCCGTCCATAGGTAATGTGTATAAATTTTGCTATACCATGTACCAATAAATTGTGTCCAGAGACAATTTTTTATTGCAGTCACGATATTCCTACGTTTTCATTCCAAGGATGAAAAGTAAAAGTCAAATGGGATGTCAACAATTCCAAATCCAAATTTTTATTGCATTAAATCTTAAGAGAATTGTTACGTAAAGACCCAAAAGGAAAACAACATAAATGGTAGGATAGGATAGATCAACGGTGAAAAATGTAGTTCCGTAAATTATAGACTTTTGTTATTAGAAGTAAATCATGTTTTGTACCAGTCATCGTTTTTTCATGGATTAAATATCTTAGCCCTATTTTAAAATGGAATATATGTTTAATTTAAACAGATGATGATTTTTAGTATTTTTGCAAAGACGGTCAGTAGAACTTGTAAAAACTAATAAAAAGTAAATTGATGAGATCATGATAACCATTCAGATTTGTTTGTTTGCCCGAAAAAGATATCCCCTATAATCATATTACGGGTAAACAAATCGACAGCGAAGCCGGCGATGTTTCCCGTCAATAGGTAATGTGTATGAACTTTGCAAAACTTTGCTATACCGTCTTTCCAAAAATTGTGTCCAGAATGGATTTTTCGATGCAGTCACGATTCTGCTATAGTGCTATGTTTTGATTGGATGAAAAGAAAATATCGAAACAAAAAAAACTTCTAGAGAAAATAATTAAATATGATAATACGTACTCGATAAAGGAACGAGCACAAGTAATTTTATGTGTGATAATTTCCGTTTAATAACACTCGTCGTCTATTTCTAAAACGAATTCAAATATTACTCGTAAGGGTTTTTTGACCTTTGACTTTCCAGAAGTTATAAATCCAAATTCCTGTAATATGACGCTGTAATATGACGTCATTCTATTAGTGGTGCAGAGGTAGAGCGTCGGCCTCTTGTATCAAAGGTCCGTGGTTCGAGTCCCGTGATGAGCGGGATTTTTTTCACACAAACGGCGTGAGTACTGGTTAAGTCTCCAGGAAGCAGACATCGAGCGTGATTAATATAAGTTGAAAGCTTGTTTTTGTTTCACAATCGATGTAAAATAAATAAGTTTAAACTAAATGAACCAAAAGGAAAACGACAGAAATTATAGGAAACGTTAGATTGACTTGTCACAAATGTAGTTCCGTGAATTATGGAATCGTTTTATTTGAAGTACTTTATGAAGGGCAAGTTGATTATTTGTTGTACCTGTCATCATAATTTCATGGATGTAAAATCTTGGCTATATTTCAAAGTTAAATATAATCTTAACCTGGTGATGATTTTTATTTTCTTTGCTTAGGTCGGTAGGACTCGTAATTGACGTAAATAACTGATCGTGCAGCAAGCAAGGGGCTAACTGCAGTTCGCGGGGAATTATTCACCGATCACAACATATAATAAATGTTTACCCGAAATAGGTAGCACCTATACTCATATTAATACGAGTAAGAAAATATTAGAAAAATGGACTAGGGAATAAATTACAAATCTATGTCGACACAAATTAGGTGACTTAGTACACTTATAACAAATTTCATTTAAAGTATAAAAGAACAAGAATAATTGTTTGTTTCAAAACTATAGACTAGTATAATACACTAAATTGACTAAATTTAAAAACAAACATTAATCCATGTCACTCTATATCCGATTGAACGATATAGACCGATACTTCTCATATGATCTAGGCTTTGTCTTTTAGTATTAAACACATTTTTCAATTGGAATGAGCGTTAGCAATTTAAAAACAGGTTGCCAGACTACGCTAAGATGTATTTTCATTACATTATCCCCCACCCATCATTTTAACAAGTACGAGCAAGTTGGTGCATTAAAAAAAGTGAATATTACTCGATCTCGTTCACTTTTGACAGGCAAAACTACAATAATTGGACGAGTCTACATACCAAAGAAAAACTAAAGACCATGTCACCGCTTAACGTGAACGAGAGAACGTAAAATATTTGATAATTATTCGGTTGTTTGGCATCTAGTAAATAAAACAATTCAGTATTCACAGGAAGTTGATTTAAGCTGGTTCCCAGTTGGACAAAACTCATCGGGTTTATTCGCTCTAAAATTCTTCGCCTTTTTTATTAAAACTACCCCGGTCATACTTCTTTCTAGTGTATGCAAAGACCTAATAACACATTAGGTCTTTGGTGTATGTCATGGTTTATTTTATTTTTTATGTTAGAATATATTACTATTATTATTATTAATATTACTATTGTAGGCAAATCAAGCCATGGAAATACCTACTTTTAAAAAAAAAAAACATTATAGGCCTATATATGATAAACAAAATTCATATTGTTTTACAAATCGTAAAGAGAAAAAAAGTTGGCATAACAGATACCTAAAATAACTGTTCATTTAGATCTCTGTATGTATGGTGATGAGGATATGATATTGCGTTTCAACGACACCTTCTCCGTCTATGACGCGACATTTTACCTGTTTCAAATGTATGTAAATGTAAATTGGTAAATATGCTCCACTTGCTATGTCATTTTTAATGTTTATTTGTGTATTTTGTTTTTCTCACGGGTCATGTAGCCTATTGAATTTTTACTTGAAATAAACTTCTTCTACTTCATATAACAAGTAAATGCAGCAAATAATGGTTGCGTGGTCGAGCGAAACAGTCTCCAGACGAAGTATACTCGAATCGCTTATTCCATATACCAGGGGCTACCAATACGTTATTAGCCCACGCATATACGGACGCATATTGACACAGGTGCAGAAGACGACATTTTAAAACATTTTGAAAAAAGGAGAAATTTCTCATGATGAACAATTTCTTCTTGTGCTGCCATGGTTTCAACGCTAGTTGATTATCATACTTTCATTTATGGAAATTTCAATATAGATCTATTTGCATATATGTTTCAAAAGCCGTCTGTTGTCGAGTTAATTAATACATGCAATACTTAAATTATTGAAGTTGATGAGCTAGTAAACAACTGCAAGGCGTTTAAGAAAATCAGGAGCCAAGTAAACACAATCATGAACTAAATTGCTATTTTTCTACGCCAAAGTTGTGAATGTTCTTCAATAGGAGACGGACATACAGACATACTTGATCACCCTGAGCCTTCTGTTCCGGTGATTTGAAAGGTAACCCCACGTTGTGCTACGTGAACACACCATGGACAGTTTCTATAGAGAAATTGCTCATCAAGAGCAGAGACACATCTATTTCTATTTAGGTCTCTGCCAAGAGCTATTTCTTTATTTGCTTAAATGGTTTCAACACTCGTATGCTTCAAATGCGTTTACATGTGGGAAAGAATGGTTAAATTATTAATCATCGTTACATTACAAGAATTAAACATAACATTACATTCTAAACCTTCAAATCATGTATTAATCAAAGCACTGAAAGTGCTGTAGGACGCGGTACCATTTGTATGAGTGAGGTAAAGCTGGTCATCTGTTGCACTTTTTAGGGCCGTAACATGCTATGATATTTTTAATAATTTCCCAGACCATATTTAATGTCGTATAATGTGTCTTTGAAGACTTTGTGTGTCCAAACTGCTAGCCTTAACATGGTAATACAGTTATTCGCCACAATATCGACTCGCCACATAAGATACACAGGGGAGCTGACATTTTGAAGATATGTGTATGAATGAATCAAAGATCAATCAAGTACTGCCGCAGTACTTTTGCTTCAGCAGTTTGACATCATTATTGGGTCACTAGGCCAAAGAGAATGGAAATGTTTTTAACACTCTGGATACTGCATTTTTAGCTTGAACATGTTGAAACCTTATCAGAATGTTTTTCTTGATGCTATCTAGGTCAAGTTCTAACATGGGTCATGTTGGGTCAAAACATAGGTCACTATGTCAAATTGAAGGAAAATCTTGTTAACACTCTAGAGCCAACATCCCCCGCATTTCAGTACTTTCAGTACTTTGATTTATATTTAAAATGTTAACGTGTACCGGCGTTAAGCCATCGCGGGTCACCCATCGCTAACCGCGATGAACGTTGCTTAACTTTACGAAAATGTCAACCACTCTACCAACGTCGCTATAAAAGCCGGCTTCCAAAACAAGGCTGTAGAAGTCTGTAGAAGTGATATTAATACCCGTTCCCATTACATTTCTCCCTCTTTTCTCTTGACTTCGATCCGTTTTCCATATATTTAAAAGAAACATTTAAGATCCTTATGTCTAACTTAAATTTCTAAATTATGTTTACAACTTCATGGATTAAAACTTTAGATTGTGTACGCTTACGTTGTATAATGTGAATACTGTTTAGCTTGTTGTGAAACGTATTTAACTGATCCCTGGACATTCAAAAACAAATTTCCATTTTGAAAAAACCGAGGGCAGCACAACAAATTTCCAAATTTACACTTCCTGAAATATACGGAGGTATTCAGCCCCCGCATAAAAAACTACTCGCATACAAACTCGAACGAGAACCAGTCTAGTGACGAACTGCTACGGAAATATCCGAGAGCTGACGGTAAAATACGTCGCATGCGCGATCAAGACGATTAACACGGCGCATGCGTAAGCCCATTGTACCAGGGACAGTTTTTACACAACCAATATATGCACTGGTGCTGAGGCATCCGCGCATTAATTTGCTCATCATGAGTTTGTTTGTTTGTTTGGAGTTTAACGCCGCTTTCAACAGCTTTGGTCATATCACGGCGGTCAGTGCACCTACCCATGTTTTCCTGGCTTTCCCACACCAGTACTTACACAACATTCTTTCGAAGCCACTGACTACTTTCTCACATAGATCAGAGGTGAGAGGCAAGCTCATCATGAGCAATTCCTCCTCTTTTATAAGTGTTACTGTGTAGATAAATTTGCTCATCATAAACAATTCCTCCCTTTTTATAAGTGTAGCATAATATGCTCATTATGAGCAATTCCTCCTCTATTATAAGTGTAGAATAATTTGCTCATCATGAGCAATTGCTCCTCTTTTATAAGTGTTTTAGATTCGATCTGCTGTATACACATAACTTATTGTGTACGCGGTATAGGCTAATGGGCAACGGGAGATAACCAAGATATCAAATACCTAAACAATGAGAGCAATTACTTCCCTCTTTGGTGCTCAGGGTTGCAGGGATAGCATTATGACATATTTATAGATTTCATGACACGGGCATATAACCTTACTATATAATCCATGGCATGGGTATATAGCCTTTATTTATTCTGGTACGGGCATATAACATTTATATGGAATCACATGCATTGGCACATAACCTTTATATGTAAACTAGCCTTTATACCGTATCTCTGGCACTGTTATATACTTGTTATAAATACTTTATTGTATGGGTATGACACATGCATGTAAACCTCCAATATATAGCTTTCTTCGTACGAGAGAATTTCTTTTTTTTTTATAGAATGCCTGGCATGGGCATATATCATTTATAATGTTTATATAGAATCCCTTATACGGGCATATAACAAATTTATGAATTCCTGGCACGGGCATATTTGTCTTACTAAAACTTAAAAAAAACCTGGAAAACGGATTTGAAGTGACATCACGTACGTAATAGAAAGAACCCAAAAAGAAGTATGCTGCTAAAATATTGCAAAAACAGATGCTAAAACAAGTGTATTTCTACACTGTAACGCCATCACAAGTGAAGTACATGCACAATGCTAGTTTTATTATATTAAGTTTATTGTGACGGTATTATAACACATATAACCGGAAGCAGAGCTGTTAACCATTTTCCACATGCAGATGCATTCCGAATTTCCGACGCCAAAAAGACATTTTTTGAAATTGTTGTGGCAAATTGCTCATAATAAGCAATTTATCAATTTGCCAAAATGATTTTAACTCTATTTAAAAAAAACCTATAACTTTCACTTTCCATATTCTTATGTTAAAGGAAAAGGTTAGAATCGGGCAATAATCACAAGTGCTCACAAATAGATAATGTCTCCATTTCCTACAGCTATTCTTCTAATAATTATAGATTTCCCCTTTCTTAATTTTAAATACACTGGTGATATTTTTCACTGCAAAGGGAAGCTACTCTTGAGGTTAATAGCATTTCATAACTTTACTACAGTTTTTGGGATAGGGGCGTTTCGCCACTATTCCATTGTATGCCTGCTTTCGAAAAGTCGGATTACATGCTGCAACCACAGTCTACAATTGAATACCTACGCCAAAATCGAGTTTCGATTGGTTATAATCTGCCTTTTCAACGATTTCATTAGTCCGACCGAATCACGAAAATCCCTCCGCTTGCATTAATTAAAATGATACAAAATAGTTCCAATGCGTGAAACACACTCTGAACTATGATTGACCTCAATGTCAGTGGTGTTAGGTAACGTCGAGCGTGCTGTGACCCCATTAGTTTACAACAGTCGACTTATATAGAGAAATGTGCAAATCACTGTAAATAAAATTATTGAAAGGAGTTGAAACCATTGTGGCAAAAGTAGAAATTGCCTACGATAAGCAATTTCTCCTTTTGTCACTATGTTTTCGATTGTCGTCTGCTGCACATGCGTCTGTAAGCGGAAAATGGTTACATCCTCCCCATGGAAGTGGAAGTCTTTCCAAGATACTATAACAGTTCGAATATTGAAAATATTGTTGAAAATGGAGCTATTGCTGACAATGAGCAATTCCTCCTTTTCACACAATGCTTTCAAACACGTTTCAAATTAATTATTTTCATATTTGAACGTTTTACTATGGACATTCTTTTACTCGACATATTTTGAATAACATGCTAGAGATGAATTTGCCTTACATCAAAGGGAAACATATATAGTTGAAACCTTTGTGGAAAAAAAGAGGAAATGGGTCACGATAAACAATTCTGCAGCCATCTGCTGCACAAGCGTCAACAAGCGACTGTAAGCGAGAAAGGGTTGAACCGTTTCCGTTATAGCTACTTAGTTACGTACGAATGTTGAAAGTGTATTTGCAAACGGAGCAATTGCTGACAATGAGCAATTCCTTCTTTCCAAACAATGCTTTGAAACATGAATCAATTTTTGTCTATAACCTAGATAACGAAAACATTTGTCTACAGTTATAATTTTAACCTTTACCCCTTTTAGACACATTTGACTCACCTTAACAGAAGAAGAATAATCAGCAAGTTTGTCTTTTTCCACAATGTTTTCATCACTATTCAAAATAGGAAATAGAAATTAAATCTACAAATTAGAGATAAGTTAATTTCAACATTGATTGATTGGGGTTAACGCCGTTTTTAACATTTCCTCAGTAAAACCACGGCGGCCAGTTCACCTTCACATGTCTTCCCTGGTTTTCTCACACCAATACTCCACACAACAATATTCCCAAGCAACTGGCTGCTTTTCCACATAGACTTAGCCCATTGGTGAAAGACGAATGACGCATGTCGTATTGACTTTTATTAAACGTCGGAAAGAAATTTGGCCGAAAATGTCAACATACACACGAATTATAACCGCAAGGTCATTATTTATTTTATAATTGAGGCGCTTCTAGCGATTTTTGGACAAGATTTATAATGTATATGCAATTACGTTAATTGAAGACTCAACGTCCGTCAACGTGTAATCTAGTCCTAGATGTATCTGTTGACAAATAAACTAGAAATGTAGTCTAAATAGGTTTTTGTAAATTAACCTTGTACGGTCCCGTTTCGGAGACGCATCGAACCAGTCTTCTGTAATCAATACTTTATGAGTTGGCTCTGTCTGTAAAGCTTGGAGGTATAATCCGGCGTCCGGCCGGCTGTCTGCCTGAATGTGCATACGTCCGTCCGTCATGGATTGCATGTATTGGTCAACACGTTGTTACTGTTTGTCAGATTTATTTCAAAGTGGTCACACCTATACCGTGTGATAAGGAGAACGGCAAAGTACTAGGTACATAACTCTGGTCTGTTTATTTTAGTTATCTCCATTTTGCCTTATTTAGTTCAGCGATTGTCTCAATTAATTTCCATTGTATTTATTTCAAACTTGGTTTGTAGGTAACTTATGACCTACATATTTGCAGTGCACCATTACCATAACTTTAGCATGCTGCGTTTGGAGTGTGTATATTTTTGTCTTTCCATGTTCTCACTTATTATATGACTTTCGCATGCAACACATGCGTTCCGTGAAATGCCAATGTTCGTTAATGAGTGGTTCCCCAAGCTGTGTACTTTGTCCGGAGCGACTGACTGTATGTCCACCTTTGTGTTCATCCATCCGTCCGTCTGTCCGTTACGGTTTGCATTAATGGGTCAAAACTTTGTTTCTGTTTCACGGATCTATTTCAAAGTCGTCACACGTATACATTGGGATAAGGAGATCGATACAATATTTTGAACACAAATCTGATCTGTTTTTTTAGGTGTAATTTTTTTCATTTATTCGGTTATTGTCTCAATAGATGTCCAATGTATCAATTTAAGACTTGGTGTATAGGGAACTCAGAGCTACAGATATGCAGTGCAAAAAGAAACATAACTCTAACATGCTTGCGATTTTATTTCATTTATCAGCATGCTTATAATATACATTGTGTATCTTTAGTGATTTCTGAACAGGAAGTATTTTAATTAAGGATCGCCGCTCGTTTTTTTGTCAATCTTTTGTCCTTCCTGATTTATTTTGTTTATACAAGAAGAGGGTCAAACTTTGATAAATAAGGTATATGTTATTGACAGGCAGTATGTGTTGCTTCACACATCTTTGGTTTGGTTTGTTTTAAAAGTCATTGTTTATTGTTTCAACAATGGTTGTCCATATTATCTATGCCATATATTCTCAACTTACATATGCCCCTATACCATTAGCGCTTTCAGCGCTTTGATTTATGCGGGGGATTCAGCTATGCTGAATACCTCCTTATATTGTCATGCCCAGCTTTCAGGAAGTGTAAATTTGAAAATGTGTTGTGCTGCCTTCTGTTTGTTCAAAATGGACAATTTTTCTTGATTGTCCAGGGATCAGTTAAATACGTTTCACAACAAGCTAAACAATATGCACATTATACAAAGTAAACGTACACAATGTAAAGTTTTAATCCATGCATTTGTATACATAATTTAGAAATTTAAGTTAGACATAAGGATCTTAAATGTTTCTTTTAAATATATGGAAAACGAGTAGCTTGAAAGCGGGTAGCTCAAAACCCTTTTGAGAAAATCTCTGCAATGAAAAATACGGAAATACGGCTGTCGTGCATCGTCAACATTTTCTCTTGTTAACACTCTACAGGCTACATTTTGCATCGGATGTTCATGAAAGTTTATCAGAACATTCATCTCCATCAAATCTTGGACAAATTCGAAACCTGGCCATTTGAGGTCAAAAACTAGGTCACTAGGTCAAATTACCGCCGCGAAAGGCTAGACAGAGCACGCTACATTTTAGTGAGGCTCCAACAGCCTCACCAGACCCCACACGAACCACACCGATACAGGAGAGAAAGGGGAAGGGTGATAGAGATAGTGATATAATGGACTTTCTACGTGGAATGAAATCGGAGGTAAGAATGGACTTGTCCTCTATAGACACGAAAATTGATGACATTAATAAAGCAGTTGAAAATTTGACAAGGCAAAATGAACAATTGAAGATAGAAAATACAGAAATGAGAACTGAGATATGTTCGTTAAAAGACCAAATCGATAGAGTTGAAGGTTTCTCAAGGAGAAATAATTTACGTTTCAATGGCATAGACGGAGAGAGGAATGAAGATTGGGAAGTGACAGAAAGTAAAGTGAGAACTTTTATATGCAATGAAATGTCTATGCCCAGCCACACAGATGTTGAAATTGAGAGAGCTCATAGAGTTGGGGATCGAACCAGAGGCAAGTGTCCAATTATAGTGAAATTTACTAAATTCAAAGATAAAGAAGCACTTTTGAAAAAGGCCAAACAAACACTCAGGAAAGAGGATGGTTATTTTGTACAAGAGGACTATACAGAGCGTGTTAGATTACATAGACGTGAATTAGGTAAAACATTAATAGAAGCTCGTGAAAACGACCAATTTGCAGTCATGAATTTCGATAAACTCATTATTGAGAATAGTGTTTACAGATACAACGAGGGAACAAAGGGTATTGTACGCGTTGGAGCAGTGCGAGGTCATTCACGTGCAAAAGGACACTTACAGACGGAGACGATGCGCGGCATTCAGAATGGGGACAGAGCCCAATCAACGCCAGATAAACACGTTGAGTCGCCGAGGAGTGGGGCATCTAACGAGGGAAATGAACTTCATGATACATAGGACTTAGGCCGACGCCCATCTGTGAAATATACACTTGAATATAACATTTTGACCTGGAATATATGTGGGTTAAAAAAACATAAATATAATTATTCCTTACTCAATTATCTAAAACCATTCGATATAATTGGTTTGGTAGAAACGTGGAATGATTCTAAGGGCGATTTTGACTTACTTTTTGAATCTCACAAGTGTTTTGATGCTGTTAGAACTAAAAAACCTTACTCAATCCGTAACAGCGGTGGAGTTTCAGTTTATATACGTAATGACTTGATCGAAGCGGGCTCTATCACACGTATATGTAGTGATTTGAATGACAGTGTAGTTTTGTATTGGAAAAGTAGCATATTTGAAAATGTAAATGAAATTATATTGTATGTAACTTATGTTTCACCTGAAGGGTCATCTTTGTACAACAATTTACTGAATATTAATGGCATATCAATTTTAGAAGAAGATTTGTCAGTTATTAAAATGCAATATCCTGATTGTTATATTTATCTAGCGGGGGATCTAAATGCACGCACGAAAGATTTCATGGACTATATACCCCAGGACTCATTAAACTACATATACAATACTGAAGTAGATTACATCTCCGACTCCTTCGAGATGCCTCGGTGTAATAAAGATTCTCTTGTATACAATAAATTCGGTAGATCCCTAGTAGATCTTTGCTGTTTACATGATGTACACATTTTAAATGGTCGTTTATTTGATGACACGGAGGGTAACTACACATGCGTTGCTAATCGAGGTAAAAGCGTGGTGGATTACCACATAGCATCTTCACAGTTATTCCCCTTTATAAAGTACTTTAGCGTAGTCGATCGAGACGAGTCGGATCATTTCCCAGTAAACTCTGTTTTAAAATTTAGAATGATGGCGATAGATTCAAATGAGGAAAATATGCGGAATAGTTATAATTTTATCAAGTTTGATAAATATAAATGGAATGTAAACCACAAAGAAATATTTTTCGCAGAGTTTCATAAATCATTTAGAGACATGCATGCAGCGGTGTCTCAGAGTGTTACATCCGATATAGACACTTCCATTAAATCTATCATTCATTTATATAAATCATCAGCAAAAATGATGCTAGTTAGCGAACGTAATTATCAACGCTCTCATAATGAACCGTGGTGGGACACACAATGTATAGAAGCAAAACGTGAAAAATACTTCATGTTGAGACGTTTCCGCAAAACAAACAGAGACTGTGATTTTGATAATTATATATCGAAAAAAAGGTTATTTAAAAGAATCTGTGAAATTAAAAAGTACAAGTATCAACAGTCTATGAGACTAAAGCTCTGTAGTTGTATTAATGACTCGAAGTCATTCTGGAAATTACTTAAGTCAGATAAAAGTTTTAAAAAGTCTAACATTGATATAACAAATGCAGATTTACAAATGTGGTATGATTATTTCGGTGAGTTGTTGTACAAAAATGACCAGCCTATTATAGTACATAGTGATTATGATGGTACATACATAAACGATGAGTATGAATTTATATTGAATTCACCTATAGATGCGAATGAAATTGAACAATGTATACGCAGTCTAAAGTCTGGTAAGGCGGAAGGTACAGATGGAATTGGGGCTGAATTTTATAAAAATACATGTGAAATGATATGCCCAGTCTTACATTTAGTATTTAATGAAATTTTTCAAACAGGACATTTTCCTAGAGCATGGGGAGAAAGCATAGTGGTTCCTATTCATAAATCCGGTCCCACAGAAAATCCCTCTAACTACAGAGGTATATCACTTGTAAACGTAATGTACAAGATATATTCTAGTATTATTAATAAAAGATTGTACAAATGGGCTGAAACTTTTAACAAAATAGACGAGTCACAGGCAGGTTTTAGGGCGGGATACTCTTCAGTCGACAATGTTTTTACCCTTATGGGTATTGTACAAAAGTATATTTCTAAACCGGGTGGTAGATGTTATGTTCTTTATATAGATTTTCAAAAGGCATTTGATTCTATTTTACACGATAAACTGTTTACATGTCTCTCAAAAAATGGAATTAACGGCAACATGCTAAGTACTCTTATAGCTATGTACTCCGATCTTAAATCTTTTATACGTATTGGGAATAAGAACACACAACCTGTAATAAGTAACGTGGGTACAAAGCAAGGCGATCAGTGTAGTCCAATACTGTTTAGTTTATTCATAAATGATTTAGTATCATTTCTTAGAAATAAAGGAATCTCTGGAATATCTATGAGTCCAGACATACCTGATATTTTATGTCTTTTATATGCGGATGATGTAGCAAATTGTGCAGAAACTGTTGTTAACTTACAAAGACAATTGAACACTATCTCAGAGTACTGCAATCTCTCAGGTATGACTATTAACTTAAACAAAACTGAAATAATTGTGTTTAGAAATGGAGGACCACTACGGAAGTATGAAAAATGGAAGTTTAACGATACGCCTTTAAAAACCACATCAATGTACAAATTTTTGGGATTACTGTTCACACCGAAATTATCTTGGACGAAAGCCAAAATAAAGCTTGCAGCACAAGCAAAAAAAGCAATGTTCTCAATCAAGTCAAGCCAACGTACATTTGGAAGATTAAATGTTAAAGAAAATTTTAAAATATTTGATGCTATGATACTACCGATACTTACTTTCTCAGCAGAGATATGGGGCTATGAGTACAGCGAAGTGATAGAACGAGTACAAATACAGTTTTGTAAATATTTTTTAGGAGTTTCTCAATCTGTTAATAATGATGTTGTTCTTGGGGAATGTGGACGCTTACCGTTATGTTTTACTTATTATAGCAAGTGTATAAAATACTGGTGTAAAGTAATACATATGCCTGATAATAGATACCCTAAAAGCTGTTATAAGATGTTAAAGTGTCAGGATGAAATTAAACGCATCAATTGGGCTACACATGTAAAGAATTTATTGTTTCGATACGGTTTTGGATTTGTATGGATCTCACAAGAAGTTGGAGATATAAACTCCTTTATCAAATGTTTTAAAACTAGATTGTCGGACTGCTTAAAACAAAACTGGAGAGAAAATATTGACTCTTCATCACGATGTGATACTTATAAAAATATAAAGACATTGTTAAATCCTGAAAGATATTTGAATATAGAAATGTCATTTACCTTAAGAAAATCTTTAGCACGTTTTCGGTGTTCGAACTACAAATTAAGTATTGAAATAGGACGACATCAAAATATAGACAGACAAAACAGAATATGCCATTTTTGTCTGGGGACTGTCGACATTATATCCATTGAAGATGAATTCCATGCTTTCTTTCATTGTTTAAGATATTCAGCTGAACGGGATGCTCTTTTATATACATGGTATTCTGGGAGAACAAATTTAGCAGATTTTTATAGATTATTAAAAATTGAAAACCCACAAATCATAAAAAACATTGCAGTGTATGTATGTACCATATTAAAAGTAAGAGATTCGATGGATTGATTTAAATATAAAGGGACACACATGAAAATAGTTTTTCTATATGTATGTATAAATGTATATGATGTATTTTGGGCCAGTGGCCTTTATCTACAAATAAAAGAATTGAATTGAAATTGAAGGAAAATTTGTTAACACTCTAGAGGCCACATTTTCAACTTGAGCATGTTGAAACTTTATCAGAATGTTTGTCTTGATGATGTAAGTCAAGTTCTAACATGAGTCATGTTGGGTCAAAAAGTAGGTCACTAGGTCAAATAGAAGAAAAAGCTTGTTAACACTCTAGAGGCCGCAATTTTGGCAGTTTGAAATTTTGTCAGAATGTTTGTATTAATGATTTCTAGGTCAAGTTTAAATATGGGTCATATTGGGTCAGAAACTAGGTCACTAGGCCAAATTGAAGGACACTCTTGTTAACACTGTAGAAGCCGCATTTCTCACTAATGCAGCTTGAAATTTGGTCAGAATGTTTACCGAATATGGGTCAAGCCGGGTCAAAAACTAGGTCACTAAGCCAAATTGAATGGAAATCTTGTTAACACTTTGGAGGCCTTATTTTCAACTTGAGCATGTTGAACTTTATCAGAATGTTTGTCTTGATGATATGTAGGTCAAGTTCGAACATGTTTTATGATGGGTCAAAAAGTAGGTCACTAGGTCAAATTGAAGGAAAAGCTTGTTAACACTCTAGAGGCCGCAATTTCAGCAGTTTGGACTTCCGGTCAAAACAAACTCCTGATGAGACCTACTTTTTGGCGGCCATCATCAAAATCAACAATCAACAATCAACATAGAACATCCAACATAGAACTTCAGGTTTACCCTCCCTGTCGAGTAACTATTATCTCCTCTCTCCAATTAAGGTGTCTATTGCATATCCCGCTACCTGTAATCCGTGTTTTTGTTCATTGTATGTGTATAGTATCCAGGCGGCAGACCGATCCAAGCTCATCACAGTTTGCGTGTACCCCACCCACCCATCACCGGCAGCTCCAGTCAACCTAAATTGTCAACTGGGAGACAACTCAAATTGTCAGGATTGTCCCCAGTATCAACCTTTCTCTTTTGTCGGTACTGTTTGGTGGTTTGGCTGGGAGAGGAATAGGCAAGCTGCGACCTGAGATCTACACATCATTGTCAATTTCATGAATTCTGCAAGAACCGCATTCAAGCATCCAACCTGCACATCACACACCATTTTACAGTTTATCTTTACTTGTTGTTCTTCATAGAATCTTACCTAACCTTTACAATTTGTTCTTTTTATACTTTACTGTACTGTAAATTAAAGCTATTTTTGTGTTGTTTTAAATTTGTTACGACATTTAGTATTACACTGAAGGTCAAACTCCTAGAGTGGAGGCCCAGTGTCGAAGCTGCTATCAGACGTTTTTTGTCTTCTTCTTATTCTTTATTATATATTTGAGAATTTTTATTTATTTTTCCTCAACTATTTTTTATAAAAATGTCGTCAGCTTTTTCTGACAATTTTTTAGAACATGGAGAGCCTATAAACCCTGGTCAGAGGCACTTGCTGTCAAAGAATACATGGACACACAGGTTGTTCATAAAATCAATAACAAGAGGGAGTGACTTCGGGGGGGTATCCCCCAAGACACTCGCCCAAAACATAGCTAGTGCCCTGACCGGGTTGATACTCAACATCATCATGCTGAAAAATGGGTCCTTTTTGGCCCAACCTAAATCGGCCGAATCCTTGGCAAGAATTCTCAATATGGGCGTTTTTGCCATAGGCAACATTAGAGCGGTGGCCTATAACCCTGATAGAATGGTCACCTGCCAAGGCGTCATCCACTGCAGACCGCTACAAGAACACTCAGAAAACATTGAAAATCAGGCAAATAATTTGAAAACATCTACTCCCATCTTAAAAATGGAGAGAATTAGTAATCGTCATGGTAGTCCCACCGGAGTAGTGAAGATCACTTTTCTGGGAGCGACTCTCCCAGATTACGTATCATATTTAAATACGGACATATCGCTCCCGGTGGAACATTACCAGACTCCTCCGCTCAGATGCTTCAAATGCCAAGGGTTCGGCCATACAGCAAAATATTGTACAAATAACATTAAGTGTGCTCGTTGTGCTGGCCCACATAACAGCAGCACAAATGCGTGCTCGGCAAATACTCTGTGCTGTCCAAACTGCCGGGGGGGACACACCTCCAGATTCAGACTGTGTCCGGCCTACTTACAGGCTTCACAAATACAGCAATATAAGAACAACCACGGTTGTTCTTGGACACGGGCTGAGTCTGCGGTTACTGACTCTAAGAGTCAAAAAACGCATCCTCCGCCCAGGCCTCTGACCCAAAAACAACGTCCAGCTGCTATGTCAGCACATAATATAGACAAAGATTACACCCGGCCTACTTACTCTCAAATGGTCAAGACCCCTCCCCAGGTAACAAACTCCCATGAACAACCAAATTTGCCAAAAAGGTTAAGAAATAGGCAGGAAAGGGAGACCGAGCATGGCTCGAATCCCGGTGTAGAATTAAGCCCCAGGGGTAAAAACGGATTAATCCTGGATCCCCTCGGGCATCCATCCCCTCAGCCCCCAACGAGCCCCATGTCTTCTGGCATCAGTTGGGGCTCTTCTATATTTAATAGTCCTGTCGCCAAAGGGTCAGAGGTGGAGGTGGGATCTAGTACCCCTTCCGACAGCAGCAGGGAGGGAAGTGGGGACTTCTCGCTCACGGATGTGTCACAAGTAGACTCATCCCCGAGTGGGGATACCCCGCCCCCTTTACAGCATAGACCATCTACACGGGATATGGGATGTCAAACTGATCCAATTTCAAAGTCCCATGAGTCAACAACATCACAGACCTCTCCTTTCAAAGTGAATATAGAATTCAAAAAAGAGATCAGAACTTTTACCCTGGAACAGTTATCTCGGGCTATAGCCGAGGTGGCTGAAGAAAGGGCACTAAACGGCATCATTAATATAAGCAACATCAAATCAAAAGTCGTTCAGATTTGCTCAGAAAAAAATCTCTTCATTGCAACAAAAAAGTCTGAGCCATCTCCATCCCGTATCCCATTAGCATTACCTCCAGCACAGCGGGCAGCACCCTCGCCGGTTGCAACACTGGTCACCGATAACAATGTGCAAACATCACATAGTGCCCCAAAGGCTGCGGAGTCCCGGCTAAAGACGCTTAACTCCCCATTCAAATTGAAGGGCGGGCAGAGGCGCTGGAGCCGGGGCTCCCCAGCTCCTGGCGGCGTAAAGAGGCAAATCTTCAGACTATAATTTCAATATGGACAGGAATCTAAAAATACTTAACTTTAATGTTGGTGGGCTTTCAGCCCACAAACATACTGAAATAAAACACTTTTTGGACTCAAATTAAATTGATATACTCTGTATTCAGGAATCCAAACTCAAGAGTAATACCTTGAAAAATATTCCTGGGTACAGAGCCGAATACAAATACATAGATACACAGAACAATTTTGGCTTTGGGGGGTTAATTACTTATTTCAAAAACGGGGTCAATTACAAAAATAGCGAGATAGACAATGTAAGGGATCAAAATGGGGCTATCATTCTAGAACTTCAAAAATTTGAAATATTTTTGGGCAAATCTCCATTCACTCTTTTTAACTTATATTCAAGGGGGTGCGACCTAGAAACTTTAGAACATTTAGACAAGCATATCTTAAATACGGAATTTGTGTTAACTGGTGATTTCAACGCACATAACTTTATCTGGGGATCTTCAAAAACTGACAGCCATGGACATGCAGTCGAGGACTGGGTGTCAAAGCACGGACTCGTGCTGCACAATGATGGCTCGTCCACCAGGGTTGATCTAGGCCGTGGATGTTTCACGTGCATAGATTTAACCATCACAAGTCCGAAACTTGCCAGTGAACTAGGCTGGCAAGTTACTGACGATAATTTGGGCTCAGACCATTTCCCAATCTTAATATCAATGACAAGATCAAACGAAAATTTCAAAAACGCAGAAGATAGGTTCAAATTCGAAAAAGCAGATTGGGAAATGTACAAAACTAAAAGTGGAGAGATCTCCCTTACAGAAGTCTATCATCCAAACATAAATTTATTCAATAAATCAATTACAGAAAAATTCCTGTCCATAGCTAGAGACTCAATCCCAGTCGGTAAACCATGCAAACAGAATAAAAAAAATGTACCGTGGTGGAACGAATTTTGTGAAAATGCAGTCAAGGAGAGAAAGCATGCAATTTATACTTTAAAAAAATCGCCTAGTGAAGTCAATCTGGTCAAATTGAAAGTAGCAACAGCCCACTGCAAAAAGGTCATTTTAGAAAACAAAACACAAAACTGGGCTGATTTCTGCGAATCATGCATAGTAAACCCTAAAAACTCCAGGGATTTTTGGAATAAGATTCGCAGAATTAAAGGAACCTCATTTACACCAATCCCTGTATTAAACAACACTGCAGGAGTTTCGATTACCCCCCTTGACAAGGCAAATTCCCTTGTCTCTCATTACGCAAAAGTAGCTAGTGACGAAAATATAGACCCAACCGTTTTGGCCCATCAAAAACAATTTGAACAAGATCATAAAGAGTTCATAGACTCTCCTCTTTTAGAAAATGAAAATTTAACCCTTAACACCGACTTCACTATTCAGGAACTAAAAGACTGTATTAGTAGCAGAAAAAACTCCGCCGCGGGACTAGACAAAATTGCATACCCAATGTTTAAACATATGTCCCCTTAAAAATATGGTTATTTTTTTTCAATAAAGTATGGAGTGAGGGTAGATTTCCAGAGGACTGGAAGCTAGCCTGTGTGATTCCGCTGCACAAAAAAGGAAAAGATAAAAATGAGCCTAAATCATACAGACCGATAAGCCTGACATCTCACCCTGGGAAATTGCTAGAGGGGATGGTCAAGGCTCGTTTGGAACGACTTTTAGAATCAAAAAACATAATAAATCCCCTTCAATCTGGCTTCAGAAAGGGACGTAGCACGCTCGATCACTTAGTGCGGCTTCAACATGATGTACTCAAATCTAAAAATAGAGGGCACCATGTTCTAGCGATTTTTCTAGACCTAGAGGCCGCTTTCGATCTGGCTTGGCACTCAGGCATTCTATATAAATTAAAAAAACACGGAATCACGGGGCGATGCTTCAACTATATACGGGCCTTTTTGTTGGACAGGAAAATCACAGTTAAAGTCGAGGGTACCCTCTCAGATACTCAAACTCTGACGAGAGGTACGCCCCAGGGCGACATAATTTCCCCTCTACTCTTCTCTCTCTTAATTAATGATTTCCCTGATGTATCTGAGGGGTCAGGGATGGTTATTAGCCAATTTGCCGACGACTCAGGCAGTTGGCTCTGTGGAGGCAATATTCAATACTTACAAAGAAAGGCACAGATAGGACTTGACTCCATTTGGCGCTGGTCCCAAGATTGGGGCTTCAAAATTAGCCAGGCAAAAACAGTAGGGATATTATTTGGTCATAAAAATTCGCACCAAGTGGACGTATCATTAGGAAACACAAAAATACAATTTAAAAAAACTGTAAAATTTTTGGGCATGACTCTTGATGAGAGGTTTACTTTACAGTCACATATAAATGAACTGGTCACCAAATGCCAACAGGACTTGAATATAATGAGAATGCTGAAGGGCACAAAATTTAGTTCTGATAAAAATTCGCTCCTCCTTCTCTACAAGTCCTTAATACGTCCAAAGCTAGACTATGGTGCCAAAGTCTATGCTTGTGCAGCAAAAACAAACTTAAATCGATTAAGTACTGTCCAACATAAGGCCTTAGTTATAGCTCTGAGAGCTCTACCCAACACTCCATTAGATATACTTGAACAAGAAGCGGGGATTGAGCCTCTAAATTTACGCCGTGAAGAACAATCCCTAAAGTACCTGGCTAGGGTTAAAAGTAGACCTTGCAACCCGGTGAATGCAATCATAGGAGCCGATTTCTTCGTCAAAGCTAGATATAAAAAAGCCAAACTCCCATTTGGAGCCCAGGTTCAACAGCTTGCCGAGGAATATCGGGTCCATGAGTGCAATGTAGCGGACCTTAGACCCCGTCTAGAGTCGCCCTGGATGCTAGCTCTCCCTGTAGTCGACATGTCCCTAAGTTTGAGGTTTAACAAGAATGATCATCCACCAACAATTTTAGAAATCACAAATGATCATATCTCCTCAAATTACTCTGAGCACTTAAAAATCTATACAGACGGTAGTAAAGATACGAATCAGACAGTTGCGGCATTAATGGTTATACCATCAAAAAACGTTACCATCAAAAAAAGACTCAGTAATAAGTTATCTATCTATGCTGCCGAACTGATCGCAATCCAATATGCTCTTAACTGGACTCTCGTCAACCGACCACAAAAAGTTGCTGTTTTATCAGACTCTCTATCCGCACTCCAATCAATTAACCTAAGAAACAGCAACTCTAGGCCTGATCTTATAGAAAATATCATCTCCCTTCATGATCAGTGCTATGTCAATAACATACAAGTCAAATTAATGTGGTGTCCAGCTCATGTCGACGTAAAGGGAAATGAGCTAGCAGATAGGGCGGCAAAGGACGGACTGAGTTGCTCTGTAGTTGATATTATACCCCTGGCAAAATCTGAAATTTACTCCATCATTAGGAGCGTTAAAAAACAAAAATGGAGTAAAGGGCTGGCAGATTCTACACATAGCCAGCCCATCCCATCAGAGGGAGCCAGTCTTAGCGGGCCACACAGATACTCAACCTGTAAAAAGGTGGATAAATGTGTGACTAGGCTGAGACTGGGTTACAATCTGCTGCCGGGGAGTATGGGACGATTCATATTGGGAAAACCAAAAGCATGTCCCAAATGTGTCGTCCCGGATACTACAGAGCATTTCCTGTTGCATTGTGGTGTTCACGGGGAAGCAAGAAAAAGGCTCTCCGATGTCATACTGAGGTCTGGCGGTCAAATGGATATATGTACTTTACTTTTTCCTTCCAAGGCCCTCCGGACTTCTACGTTTATGGCATTGGAGAGCTATATCTTGGATTGTCAGATGACAGACAAGATATAGGTGTCATCTGCATATCATTTTCTAGTCGTTTTTTATTTTTCCGAATCCAGTGCAATCTTGAAATTTACTTTACTTCCTTTTCGCCAATGTTTGTCTGTTTGGGGGTGCGTTCCATCGCGTCCGCGCCCTTAAATATTTAAGGATTGACTTATCTCGTCCTTGACCTACATTGGTTGAAGTATGACCCACTTTCTTAATTACTGACCTACATCTCTAAATTACCCAAGACTGGGGCTTTAGATCGCGTCCGCACTCTGTCTCATCTTATCCTTTTTCACATTGTTTACACTAATATTTTATATTCATCAAAGGGATACTATCTACATACCCTTACAATACTTATTTTTTAATACTTTACATAGATAACTATTTAATGAAATTTGACAGAGCGGACAAAAAGCCCAAAGCATCAAACCATTGAAAACAAATTTACGCCGAGATGTAGGTTTTCTTCCAAGTCTTTGCTAATTTTTTACCTTGAAATTGCACTGTTTTTTGCCCTGGCCGGTACTACATGGGATATAGCATCAATAAAATGGGCTCCTGAGTCATAAGTCGGAAATGGCACACGCTTTTTCCGTGTGCTGTTGCAATGGTCTCGCGGACTGAGCTGTCTGGTGGATGGGGTTTGCTACATGGGGGTACCCGTCTGCACGTGTGCGGCACCCTTCATTTGCGTGACGGGGGGATGGCGATGTCTGGGTCATTTACGAAAGATGTCCTCCCCGTCAGCTTTTGTTGGGGGTGCGCGCGCGGTCGGGGGCTCGCATGGGCAGGTGTACAGGGAGCATGGCTGCGAAATCCATCAGGCGGCTGGTTGGTGGGACTAGATATGACAAGGGAGCCCACTCATACATAATCACCAGTGTTGCAATCAAGTCAAAAAAAAAAAAAATTAAATTATGTAAATATTTTATTCTACAGGGCTGGCACAGTGTGGGATTTATGTACATAGCACTAGTTTTAATGGGTCCTCAAGGGTCGTTTTTGCTGGATGGTGCGCGAAGTATTTTTTAAGCCATATGTTTTAACCACACTGTGCCACTACGCTGTAACATTTGTTTTATGTTATTTTTCATATATATCAGTCTTAGTTCTTCATTTTTTTATTGTTTATTTATAAAACAAGTTCGCCCTTTACCCGCAACGGGGCCGGTGATTGGCTGCGCGCTGGATCTGGTCGACTCGTCCTTCAACATAGAATTATGAGTGAAGGTCGAGCTCGGCCGGAAAAGCGGATTGAAATTCGGCCAATCGGGGACGCCGTTGTGGAGGAGGGTTTGGGAGTGCTTTTTTGGCACATCTTTTTGTTTTTCTACATATTTTTTGTTTTACATTTCTTCATCTTAATTCTTTACTTCTAAATAATAGTAAAAAAAGAAAAGATTTTTCTCTTTAAATTTTTGTTATCCTTATGTGTAATTTTAAAAAATATATATATATTCGCCCTTTGCCCATCTACATCGGCTAAAGGGTAAAACAGTTACCTGCACAACGGGGCCTGTGATTGGCTGGACGCTAAATCTGGTCAAGTCGTCTGTCACCATAGATTTGTGTGTGAAAGTCGAGCTTGACCGGAAAAGCGGATTGAAATTCGGCCAATCAGGGGCGCCGTTGTGGAGGTCTGTTAGGTAGTGCCTTTTTTTGCACTTTTTCTTTTACATTTTATTTTTTTATTTTTTTTATCAATTGTTTAAAACAAAAAAAACAAAATATCTTATAAACACACACACCTATATACCCACATACAATAATGAACCTATAAACAGAAAGCGGGATATGCAACAATGAAATATAAGCAGTCAGTGTCAAAAGTCATATATATTATAATAAAAACATTGAAAAAAAAAAAACCATATATAGTCTACCCCCATTAATAAAAAAAAAATTGGAGAGAGAATAATAGCTGCTCGCCAAATGGCTTTATGCCGATAGGCGAGGGTAAACAACCACATAAGAAGAAAAAAAAATTCAGCAGTTTGAAATTTTTGCTAAGGCAGCTTGAAATATGGTCAAAACGTTTACCTATATGATATCTAGGCCAAGTTCGAATATGGGTCAAGCTGGGTCAAAAACTAGGTCACTAAGCCAAATTGAATGGAAATCTTGTTAACACTATAAAGGCCTTATTTTCAACTTGAGCATGTTGAACTTTATCAGAATGTTTGTCTTGATGATATGTAGGTCAAGTTCGAACATGTTTTATGATGGGTCAAAAAGTAGGTCACTATGTCAAATTGAAGGAAAAGCTTGTTAACACTCTAGAGGCCGCAATTTCAGCAGTTTGAAATTTTGTCAGAATGTTTGTATTAATGATATCCAGGTCAAGTTCGAATATGGGTCACATTGGGTCAAAAACTAGGTCCATAGGCCAAATTGAAGGAAAATCTTGATAACACTGTAGAAGCATCTTTTTTGGCTACAGCAGCTTGAAATGTGGTCAGAATTCTATCTAAATGATATCTAGGTCAAATTTGAATATGATTTATGCCGGGTCAAAACTAGGGCACTAGGCCAAATTGAAGGAACATATTGTTAACACTCTGGATAGTGTATTTTTAGCTTGAGCATGTTGAAATCAGAATGTTTTTCTTGGTGATATCTAGGTCAAGTTATAACATGGGTCATGTTGGGTCATGTTGGTTCAAAAAGTAGGTCACTAGGTCAAATTGAAGGAAAATCTTGTTAGCACTCTAGAGCAAACATCTCCCGCATTTAAGTACTTTCAGTACTTTGATTATTTAATTTTGTATAACGTCATTTTTGTGCAAAGTCAATTTTGCAGCTCATTTTGTCATGTTACTGTTTACATACTTATGATTTTAACATGTGCAGATTTATGTCATGTTTTATAGTACTTTTCGGTCTGCGCCCACAGATAAGAATGTATGTGTATAGTTGTCTGGGTTATTGAAAGCTGTTTTCTCTCTGATTTATGAAGGTAGTTAAATTTTATTGACGTTGTGTGTCTCGTATGCAAAATGTGATGCGTGTACATGTTCCTTTTGGTTTTGGTTTTATTGGGGTTCATTATTTCAGTTATATCACGGCGGCAGTTCACTTTTTTTTTCACGATCCCTGGGTAAACAAACCAGTACCGATGAAGGCCAGGAAATGTGCCTTACCCAAGGGCACCCCATCGTGACCGCCGCGACTGGTGATCGAACCCAGGAAGTCCGGACGTTAACCACTCGGCCACGTCGGATTCAAACATGTACCGTGAACACACTGTGCGGATTTATGGACGAGTCAACCTAGGAAAGTATAATCTACCAGTTATCATAAATGTTTAGCTTGTCTTAGCATGGACTAAGTACTTATGGTTTAGTTGTATGATTATTCTATATAATGTCATTCATCCCACCGTCGATTCTAAGTCAGAGCTCTATAAAAGAGGAGTATTTCACATCTCGGTTAAATCCTTGTTTGACTCTCTATGTTGATTCATAAGAGAAATGAGCCGTCCCGCGAGAAAACCAACATTATGGCCTCTGCGTAATGTATCGACCCAGATCAGCCTGCGCAGTCCGCGCAGACTGATCCGGGCCGACACATTCCGTCTCAGGGGAATAGAGTAATGATTCATGAAACAGAAAATCTACAGGAGGCGAAAAGGTCTAACCGGGTAAGACTGTTCAGCAGTTTAGGCTGATTCTGTTTACAGAAATTTCTCTTTTTGTTAAACTCTCATTTATAGGGATTTACAACATTGGTGCAAAGATGTTATCAAAGTCGAGTGCTGCAAACCAAATATGTGTGGGAAAGGTTTAAAACTACACAATAGAACATCAAGTGTTCAGTTTAATCCTTTCCCACATACAACACACTTTGAAAACAACTTAGCAAAACTATTGAGACTCTCAATAAACATAGAATCATTGGGAAATTAATGCTTACTATGTGTAATTACTACATTTGCTACAATGTTTTCAAATGTCGTCTATTGCAGATGTTCAAATATGTTCAATATTTGATCATGGTGCTAATTTTGCCAAAGTTTTACGCAGCTTTCATGAAACAATTAAGCCTGTATTGCAAACATTCTGTAGAGGACTAATTAAGAGCAGTTAACTGGACTTTTCCAACAGTATTAATGAGCCGTCCCGTGAGGAAACCAACATTCTGGACTCTGGGTAAAGGATCGACCCGGTTAAAACGTTGGCCTTTCTTGCGACATTCGTCCAACATTCACACAGTTATATCACAAATTAGAGCGGTGCTCTGCCCAAACGAACCGTAGGGCACTTGCGATCAGTGCAGATCTCGGATCAATTTGCACGTATCTGTTGAAACTCGAATGATTGATTGATTGGGGTTTTACGCCGTTTTCAACAATTTTTCAGTCATACCACGGCGGTCAGTTCACCTATTTATGCGTTTCCTGGCTGCCACACACCAGTCACCACACAACAAAGTTCCCATGCAACTGGCTGATTTTCCACATAGACTGTTTGCGCATTGGTGGAAGACAAATGACGCGTGTCGCATTGTCAGAAAGAATGTTGGCCGGGATGGGATTCGAACTCTCAGCCCCTTGATTGACAGCCCGCGTCGATACCGACTGAGCTACCGAGGCTCGGCTATATCTGTCGATAAACTGAGGGGCTCAAGAGAAATTATCGACAAAAATGTCCATTTAGATAGAGAACGTAGATGCCTTTGTATTTTTATGCTAAATTTGATTTTCACGGAGCATCGCTCAGTCAGTCGAGTAGTGAAAGTAGGGGAAATATAACGTTCTACTAGTTATTAATACGGTTCACATTTCAAGACTAAGTAAACATCATTGTAATGATACATACACGATCAGATATAAGCCCTTCCATTAAATAAGGTAGATAGATAGATTTTATTCACAAAGGATAAAATGTCCATCTTGTACCTACAATCAAACAAAACACACACATATATATGAACATATACATGTTTTGTTGATTGATTGATTGATTGGGGTTTAACGCCGTTTTTAACAATTTCTCAGTTATATCACGGCGGCCAGTTCACCTACTCATGCATTTCCTGGTTTTATCACACCAGTACTCCACACAACAATCTTCCCAAGCAACTGGCTGCTTTTCCACATAGACTTAGCCCAGTGGTGGAAGACGAATGACTACATGTTTTGTCATTTACATTTGCTTTCCATTAAATAAGGTACACGTTGGTCTTTATGAATAATTCAGATCTAGATCAATAACTAAACTGTTCAATTCAGAGAACGTGATAATCGGAGTAAGCTGTTAGGAGTCAATTAAGGATTAAAGAAAAGCAACTGACCCGTATCTAGAGCTCGGAAGTTCATATCGAGGGCTTGGCGTGAAAGGGTTGTAATTAAAAACTTATCTTGAAAACCCTGGTATAGGGGCAATTTTGACCCCTTTGTAAACAATGCAAAATTAGGTGCCATTGCTCAGAACGAGCAATGGCACCTAAATTTCCATTGTTTACCAAGAAAAATGATTTAACGCTTATAAAGACTTTATGGCGAGGTGATTAACCTTGTTAAAAAAATACCAATTTGAGTTACAAACGTTTCACGCCAAGCCCTCGATATATTACCAGGGACTAGTAGTCCATGATATAACGAACACACGCCTGCAGTCTGTCAACGTCTGTAGATTCTAATTAGTCGGGACAGATGTACAGGCAGATCTGGACCTACATTGGTCAGGAATGCCAACTTGTACCATTTCACTTGGACCGTCTGAAATAACACGTGCAAAACTCCGGCGCCCGGGTAAACCTACTCTTCTTGAGTTGATAACCGTGTTACCGTCAATATTTAGTTTAGTGTCAGTATATGTCACATGTACATTGATTGCAAAACAAAATTTCAGCATTATTAATCACGTTTGCTATCTGCTTCCCCATACTTTACCAGTACTCCTACCGTGTGTGCTGAAAGACGCAAAATACAGAACCCGCTCATCACGGGATTCGAGCCGGAATCCTTTGGAAAAGGATGCCCCCATTTGTTGTTATTTTTTAGAATTGGACTCTCAATATATTTCTCACCTTCATTTGATTTTGATATGACATTTATATGTGTTAATTGCATAAACCCGGATTAAATCCACTGTAAACCAGTCGGTGTGCTAAACGTGAACTTCTCAGATAGCAAATGCGCATGAATAAAGAAAGTAATTTGAGTCAAAAGTTAGTACTGTGTGTACAGTTATTTGCCTTCATCTCCTATATCATTCAATATATGGACCTAATAAAAAAGTGTTATTGTAAAGTGTTCTTGAAAGACTTTTAAGATCGGTAAATTCATGTCCAAATGTAATCCGTGATCTTCAGTGCTTTGATTGAATACCTGAATGTAATTTAATAGGCCTCTACTAGGATCTGGATGTAACCAAGCACTTACTCCTTTCATCGGTTAACCTTTAGGTCACCGAATTACAGCCACCTAACCCTTTCAATAAAACAATAAATTTGCAAAAGACGACTTTGAAATCATCTTGGCCAAACTCTGTAAAAATATCTTTAAATACAAGTAAAATAATTGAATATGGTTGATATATAAGATATTGTGACAAAATGAGAAATTGCCCATTATGAAAAAATTCTCCTTTTGTCACATTGTTTACAAAAGTCGCCTGATGTGGATGCGTTAAAAAAACACGTCTGCAGGTGGCAAAGGGTAACTACCACAAGCATTGCTTATCTGATAAGTCGAGTAGTTCATGTTGCGAATTAATAAATAGACCAGGATAAGACTGAATACATGAGTGTGCTGATCTTTGGGAGCATTGTTCTGAAATATTGTTTGTGGTCTTTCATGATCACAAGATACCCAAACATTGTTTAAACCTTTAACTGGTGAAACTATTTTTGTCAGCATGTGCCCCCTGTATAGAACCAGGTAGGATGGCCCATCCGTGTCGTCTAACTAGGCATTGTATTGTTTCCTACTCAACTCAACATTTCTTTCTTGATTTTCCTATAAATTGCTATGGACATTTCAAAAAAATCAAAACTGAACGAGAACATTCCGAAAAGATTAATTTTACACACAGCAGGTGAAGGGTCAAATGAGATGGTACGGGCAGATAATTATTCATTGATTCGAAACCGTGACGATTTAACCGATTTACCATTCTAAAGTTTAACCTTTTCAATTAAAACATTTTTAACTGCTTCGATGGTGTAGTCATGGGTTACTAGGGCTCGTCGATGGTGTAGTCATGGGTTACTAGGGCTCGATCTCCGGTCGGGTCATACCGAAAAGTTTAGAAATCGAGGGCTTGGCATGAAACGGTTGTAACTAAAAACCCATTCTGAAAACCCTGGTTTAGGGGCAATTTTGACCCCTTTGTAAACAATGCAAATTTAGGTGCAATTGCTCAGAACGAGCAATGGCACCTAAATTTCCATTGTTTACCAAGACAAATGATTTAATGCTTATGAAGACTTTATGGCGAGGTGATTAACCTTGGTAAACAAAATACAAAATTTAGTTACAACCGTTTCACGATAAGCCCTCGAAATGGTAATAATGGCTTTCCAACTTGGCACTTAGTGTTGCGGGAGTACATGTAGCATTAGAACTGATGCGCTGTGGTGTGGGAATACATGTATCATTATAACTGATGCGCTGTGGTCAGGATAAGCTTACCATGCAACAGTGGTAATTTACCGAGTCAACGCTGTGATATGACTTTAAGCAACATACAAACACATTGATATTGAGACTTTCTATAATTTTGCCTAGCTATTTTCAAAACATTCTGCTGCGGATTTGTTAAGGGTTGGAAAGGATTAAACGACAACTTTAAAATAGGACTATGCATTGTATTTAAAGGTGAGTACAATTGATAATATACATGTTTTTACAATGGACCCGCGATAACTCGAACATATGATAATTCTGAAACAGATCTGTCTTTTAAAAACAAACGAGACGAGCTCAGACTACTCATTCGAGTTTAGATTGTGCTGTTTTCGTGACATCATTCTTTCACTGGCTTACTTGTTATAATAAACATTTACACGAATACAATAAGCATGACTCGAGGGATTCCTGGAACACGTCGATAACTCGAAGTTGTTTATGGGTCCATTTAGAGTTCCGAGTTATTGAGATTTCACTGCTCTTAATTAAAGATTCTCCCCTTGGCGCACAGGATGTGTTAGTGTCAAGATAAACAGACCATGAGTACTGGTAACTTATCCAGGAAACGCCATGATATAACTTAACAAGAGCGCCACCAAGCGAACGCCAACGCTCGCCTGTCGAAAAAAGGGGCATTACGGAACTATTATTAAAGCCAGAGTTATGTGACTTAGTATATGTATAGATTTGCGTATTGTTCCTAGGACACTTTGTACTAAGTTTCATTTGAAAATGACCAAATCTTTTTCAGTCATGCGCTTACGTTAACGTTTTATAACGACGCAGACGACGAGGACGTCAATGGTTTCGCAATAGCTCGACTTTTTTTTCTCAAAAATATTGAAAGCGGTGTAAATCACAATACAATCAAATCTCTGAAGTGTTTTTGGGACGGTTGTTGACAGACATCCGTTCCAGAGTCAACAAACTACATCATTATTAAACGGTTTTTCGAAATAACTACGTTCCTAATAACACAGGCAGCTCCGCCGAAACAAATAGTTCTGAATTGTCAAGCCAAACAGGATGATGTGATCAAACCACTGAAAGTACTGGTGGGTCAATGCACTGAAAGTACTGGTGGGTCAATGCACTGAAAGTATTGGTTGGACGGTTGTGTTGGTATTCGTAAATTAAGGTCAGACAGGCGGTTGCATTTGTATGTATACAAGCGATGTTTGTAAAATATGAATGCCTTTCTTTACCAATGAGGTTTGTCACATTGAAAATGCAGTTTAGGTTTAGTATGCCTATAGATTTTTTAACTGATTTTGTCAAAATCTTTCAGACCATATTCCATTATAACCACTGCCAAGTTTGCAATGCTCGTGTAAGTAGTGGGGTTGATAATCACACACGGGAAGTAGCAAGCATGTTGTTGTAGATTTAAGTGTGAACATCAGCATTATAACAGGATGGTCATTAAAGGTAGAAAAATACTATTTACGTAGGTTTCTTTGAAATTATTGATAAACATGAGGACCATTATGGTCCTATTTTGTATAATTTGATAAAATTGTCATTTTTCTACTTTTAATAATCTTTAAGATACAATTATGATAAGTGACCCTCTTATCCCTGTTACACTCAACTTGAAGTTAATCACACCTTCTTACCTAGCAGGATATGTGTAATAACGGTCATGAATGTAGTTATCTACGTTACAGCAGTATAGCAGATAACGTATGTCGTAACATTTACGACTCACAGGCTGGTAGTTGTTGCACGTGATAGCCGTGCAGTGGTTGTATAAAAAGGATGTTTTTTTGCGGGTTATCGTCAGTTCTACGTAAAACTTCTCGCTGTTGACCTTACGCTATCCGTATTCAGTATAGTTAGTATAGGGATTTGCTGGTACTCGACGGTACAACGTATAGCTGAGTACCTTTGTCCTCACGGAGGGAAGCTACAAAACCGGTTTTGTATACGCACGGGATGTATGTGCGATAGCTATTTATAGCTTGGGCGTTTCGAGAACTCACTTCTAGCGAGACAATCGACAGAGGCAGTCGCATTTCTAAGATGTAAAATTAGATATTTCTTGGTTATATAACATGTTAGAATTTTGAAATGGAAATGATATCATTTTTGGCCGGATTGCTCAAGCAATTCCGGTCTATAGATTGGCGATGTCCGTCTGTCCGTCTGTCTGTCTGTCTGTCCGTCAACATTTTGGTTAAAGTTTCAGGTTAGGCAAAATGGTTAAAGTTTCTGGTTAAGCAAAATCTCAGACATGGAAAGAGCTACAAACTTGAAAATTGGTCTGTGTGTAGCCACTAACATGTTCTTTTGACTTCCATGATAACTCTTCACCTTGCTATTGCCCGTCTGTCTGTCTGTCTGTCCGTCAACATTTTGGTTAAAGTTTCTGGTTGAAGCAAAATCTCGGACATGGAAAGAGCTACAAACTTGAAAATTGGGCTGTGTGTAGCCACTAACATGTTCTTTTGATTTCCATGATAACTCTTCACCTGGCTATTGCCCGTCTGTCTGTCTGTCTGTCCGTCAACATTTTGGTTAAAGTTTTTGGTTGAAGCAAAATCTCGGACATGGAAAGAGCTACAAACTTGAAAATTGGTCTGTGTGTAGCCACTAACATGTTCTTTTGATTTCCATGATAACTCTTGACCTTCATGTTGCTATTGCCCGTCTGTCTGTCTGTCTGTCTGTCTTCTGTCTGTCTGTCTGTCTGTCTGTCTGTCTGTCTGTCTGTCTGTCTGTCTGTCTGTCTGTCTGTCTGTCTGTCTGCAACTTGCGTTTTAATTTGCTTTCTACAGTTTTATAGTTATATCACGGCAACTTGCGTTTTAATTTGCTTTCAACAGTTTTATAGTTATATCACGGCAACTCGCATTTTAATTGGCTTTCAACAGTTATATAGTTATATCACAGCAAATTGCATTTTACTCCCCTTTCAACAGTTTAACAGTTATATCACGGCAACTTGCGTTTTAATTTGCTTTCAACAGTTTTATAGTTATATCAACTTGTGTTTTAATTTACTTTCAAAAGTTTTAAAGTTTTATCATGGCAACTTGCGTTTTTATTTGCTTTCAAAAGTTTTATAGTTATATCATGGCAACTTTCGTTTTAATTTGATTTCAACAGTTTTATAGTTATATCACGACAACTTGCGTATTAATTTGCTTTCAACAGTTTTATAGTGATATCACTGCAAATTGCGTTTTAATTTGCTTTCAACAGTTATATAGTTATATCACAGCAAATTGCGTTTTACTCCGCTTTCAACAGTTTTATAGTTATATCACATCAACTTGCGTTTTAATTTGCTTTCAATATTTTAATAGTTATATCACAGCAAATTGTGTTTTAATTTGCTTTCAACAGTTTTTGGCTGGATTGCTCTAGCAATTACGGTCTATAGATTGGCGATGTCTGTCTGTCCGTCCGTCTGTCTGTCTGTCCGTCCGTCTGTCTGTCTGTCTGTCCGTCAACATTTTGGTTAAGTTTCAGGTTGAGGCAAAATCGGTTAAAGTTTCTGGTTGAGGCAATCTCAGCACTGGAAAGGGTTACAAACTTGAAACTTTGCCTGAAGGTAACCAGTAACAAGTTCTATTGATTTCTATGGTTACTTTGACCTTGACCTTGGTTTGTCGATTTTCAAGGTCAAATTGCCGACAATCCGGCCTTACCGTCTTCAGCGGTTTCTTGTTTATATATTATTTGATAAGGGAATAATGTATTTATATTTATTTCTGTTTGGAAATCTTTGTTAGATAGTATTCCTATGTTAGGTATGATTAATAAGTTAAAAGAGAAAACTTAAGTTCAATACATATGAGTATACTCATACATTATTAAATGATATCTTAAGGATTAATACTGCAAATGAGGTTCGACATTTCATGGTATGACATTTGACAAATGGACACAGGTTTCCAGAGTTTTTTACTATTAGTTATATCTCTGGTTGTTCCTGGGCGAGTCAGCCATACGCAGTAACTAATGTCTGAGTACCGGTACAAACATGTATTTCTTTTACATTTCTGTAATGTATTTATTACAAACATATGCCTGTTATATATATGTACATTGTATATATGTGTGTCGGCTGCCAATACATGCGTCTCCCTGTACGCACAACATAGAGTAGTGTTGTTGTTTTGTTTTGAGCGAACTAAGTAAGGGCACATCATTACTTATCTTGTATATAGGACTCTAGTGATATTTTTAATACTAGCATGTTGGTTTTCAAGTACAATTCATAACAAAGATTTGCTATTGGATCATCGCTGAAAGAGGCGAAAACTCGTAAACTATGAGATGCATTTCTATGAACGGACTTTGTACGCAGGTTTTCCAAAGTTTTTATCACTGTTGTTTTCCCCCTGGGTCAATCGAATGAATTCTGTGTACAGATGTATCCGTGTCACAGTGTCATATTACATGTTTATGTTTATGTGTATGTTTATGTTAAATCAGTGATTGAATGCTTTACAGAACGCAATGTACACTGTCTGTATTTTAATCAACTGCACGTATCATCATGAGCAATTTCTTCTTTTGCCACAATGTTTTCAAAAGTTGTCTGCTTCAGTTGCGTCAGAGTGCGTCAACAAGTAGGAAAGGTTTAATCGGTCTGTTTTTGTTGTGAACATGTATTGGTTGCGTATGTACATGTAAAAGCGAATACATCAATCGGTCCACTGCGCACAAAAGTATGTCGACTCGATACTTTCGAGAATGCTTATTTAATTATTTCCAAATTATATACGCGCTCTGATGCATCTACAGCAGACAATGTTTGCAAACATTGTGTCAAAAAGAAAAATTGATCATGATGAGCAATGTTTTCATTTTTTTATACGTTCATTTACATAGATTTTCCATGTTTTTGCCTAAATGTTTTCAAGGTCGTCTGCCGCAGATTTGTTGTATAAGGGAAAGGGTTAAGCAAGCCCATCCGTGTACAGTATTCAGTACATTCACATGTCTACCTTGTTTGGGAGTGTAGTGGACCGATTGATGAATACGCACTTTACTATACCGTATCACCTTTTGCTTGGACAAGTTACCCGATATTACCTAGCTTTTGGGATTGGGTGACATAGGGTTAATCTGAGTGGACTGTCTCTTGTCAAAAAAGAATTTATTTATTTATATATTGGGATTTTACGCCGCTTTCAACATTATTTCAGTTATATCACGGCGACAGTTCACTTATTCATGATCCCTGGGTAAACAAACCAGTAGTAGGCTAGAAAATGCGCCTTGCCCAAGGGCACTCCACCATGACCGTAGTGCAGCGACTGGGGATTGAACACGGGACACCCGGTTTCGAAATCCCCAACGCTAACCACTCGACCACAGCGGATTCCTCTGTTAAAAAAGAACGCCGCTCGAGTCAACGCGGATTAACATGTCTTGATTCAGGGGCTAATGCCGAATGAGGTCTATTGATAACAGTGTAATCCGTTCAGATCAGTTACTCTCATGGCCAACCCGTTCTAAAAGCGTTCCTTCGTTTCCATTCAATCTTGTTTCCGTTCCTTTCATCACCCCGGTACCTCAGACAGTAGCGACGCAGGCTGTACATGTCAATCAGTTGTGAGGGTTGTGAGTTCGAATCCCGGCTCGGCCAACTTTCTTTCTGACGATTGACAAAAGTCAATGCGACATGCGTCATTCGTCTTCCACCAATGGGCTAAGTATATGTGGAAAATCAGCCAGTTGCTTGGGAAGATTGTTGTGTGGAGTACTGGTGTGAGAAAACCAGGAAATGCATGAGTAGGTGAACTGGCCGCCGTGATATAACTGAGAAATTGTTAAAAACGGCGTTAAACTCCAATCCAATCAATCAATCAATCAATCAATCCTTTCATATTGATCGTTATAATACACGATTTCGGCTGAGGTAAATTTCAAAAAAGTGTGTGTGGGGGGGGGGGGGGGGGGGGGGGGGGGGGGGGGGGGGGGGGGGGGGGGGGGCGGGGGGGGGCGGGGGAGTCTATTGTACGTACATAAAGACTGATGTAGCGAACTAAACTATGACAATAATAAGATTCTGGATAACTTGAAGTATTATGTTTAACATAGAGTATATCGAGGGCTTGGTGTGAAACGGTTGTAACTAAAATTGGTATTTTTTTACCAAGGTTAATCACCTGGCCATAAAGTCTTTATAAGCGTTAAATCATTTTTCTTGGTAAACAATGAAAATTTAGGTGCCATTGCTCGTTCTGAGCAATGGCACCTACATTTGCATTGTTTACAAAGGGATCAAAATCGCCCCTAAACCAGGGTTTTCAAAATAGGTTTTTAGTTACAACCGTTTCACGCCAAGCCTTCGATATAGTATATAGATAGAGTAGGAGTATCATGTGAATTCATCTTGTTTCCCTAGTTTGTCAAATGAAACCGTTCTGATGTAAAGGTTAAACAGTCGATATGATTAGTTTAAACTTATTTATTTTACATCGATTGCGAAACAAGCTTTAAGCTTATATTAATCACGCTCGATGTCTGCTTCCTGGATACTTAGCTAGTACACATTTGTGTGGAAAAATCCCAAAGGCAGAAGCCGCTCATCACGGAATTCGAACCCAGGACCGTTGGTACAAGAGGCCGACGCTCTACCTCTGTACCACTGTATTCGATATGATTAATCAGAAAAATTATTTACAAGAAATTTAGTTTATGTTTGTCCCGTAAACGGTCTATAGAGTAAACATTTAGTTACCGAAAGCCGTCTATAAATATGCGAGCCGTAGCGGGCGAGTAAGGGTCATGTTCAATCCGCAGACAGTGCTTTCCCTTTGGGTTGTTTACCCTCGCACTCGGTTAGATAGCCACCGGGCGAGCAGAAGTGGTACCATTAAAGATGAAGATCACATTTCGCTTCAAGCAGTTGATCATGATATTTTCTTTTCGATATCTAGTAATATGATAGTATCAAAAAACTACCATAATATATAAAATGTGATCGAAAATCCGAACATTTTTAACCTCCCTTTCCAGCATGTAACAAATCAGTAACAAATATAGAAAAAGTACATGTATATAAAAATCATCAAATAGATTTGATAACATTGTGATACATAATGATCAATTTCACAATGTTTCTATTTTCGACTGCTGCAGATGCATCAAAGTGTGTCTGCAAGTTGGAAAGGGTAATATTACCAAATATTGGTTGTCGAAAGTTGGTTGTTTTTTCGTGGCTCCTATAACAGTAATCATCAGTCTACCGTGTTTTTCTGTTAAATAAGGCGTGAAATGTTTGCTTTTCCCTGTCAAAGTTAAGTTTTCTTATTTAGCTCGTTTCAAATCAAGACCTCCGGTAAAATCACAAATAGATTGTAAGACAACAAGTCCCTTGACACTTCAAAACATTTCGCAACTCAGCAGTCTGAAAATATTTGTATTTTCTTCAGGTACTTGCGATTCCCATAACGTTTCAATGACGTCCAGCCAATAGTTTCGGACACGAAAACATGTCAGACGATCGAACTGACATAGCGGCGAATATATGCTTTCCCAACATTGTTTTCCCTAAATACATTTGAAGGTGCAGTAAAGTTATCAAACTGACAACATGGCAGATCGAGTATCGTTTTGCTTGTTAGCAAACTTATACGTTAGAACGAAAGTCTAATATTGATGAACAATACACTGGTGGAATGCTTGTTAGAAAAATAAAAGGGTTAGAATGACAGTATCGGTTGGACTGGCAGCGAACCGATAGAACGATAGAATGAGAGTATCGGTTAGATCGGCACCGAACTGATATATAGAACGATAGAATGAAACTATCGGTTTGATTGGCATCGAACTGATAGATAGAACGATAGAATGAGAGTATCGGTTAGATTGGCAGCGAACTGATAGATATAACGATAGAATGAGACTATCGGTTTGATTGGCAGCGAACTGATAGATAGAACGATAGAATGAGACTATCGGTTAGATTGGCAGCGAACTGATAGCACGATAGCATGAGAGTATCGGTTTGATTGGCACCGAACTGATAGAACGATATAATAAGAGTATCGGTTAGATTGGCAGCGAACTGATAGAACGATAGAATGAGAATATATGTTGATTGGCTGCGAACAAATGAAAGAATGAGAGTATCGAACTATCAGAATGAAAGAATGAGAGTATCGGTTTGATTGGCACCGAACTGACAGAATGAAAGAATGAGAGTATCGAACTGACAGAATGAAGGAATGAGAGTATCGAACTGACAGAATGAAAGAATGAGAGTATCGGTTTGATTGGCACCGAACTGACATAATGAAATAATGAGAATATCGAACTATCAGAATGAAAGAATGAGAGTATCGGTTTGATTGACACCGAACTGACAGAATGAAAGATTGAGAGTATCGAACTTACAGAATGAAAGAATGAGAGTATCGAACTGACAGAATGAAAGAATGAGAGTATCGAACTGACAGAATGAAAGAATGAGAGTGTCGGTTAGATTGGCAGCGAACTGATAGATAGAACGATATAATGAGAGTATCGGTTAGATTGGCAGCAAACTTATAGATAGAACGATATAATGAGAGTATCGGTTTTATTGGCAGCAAACTGATAGATAGAACGATATAATGAGAGTATCGGTTTGATTGGCAGCGAACTGATAGATAGAACGATAGAATGAGAGTATCGGTTAGATTGGCAGCGAACTGATAGATATAACGATAGAATGAGAGTATCGGTTTGATTGGCAGCGAACTGATAGATAGAACGATAGAATGAGAGTATCGGTTAGATTGGCAGCGAACTGATAGATAGAACGATAGAATGAGAGTATCGGTTTGATTGGCAGCGAACTGATAGATAGAACGATAGAATGAGAGTATCGGTTTGATTGGCAGCGAACTGATAGATAGAACGATAGAATGAGAGTATCGGTTATATTGGCAGCGAACTGATAGATAGAACGATAGAATGAGAGTATCGGTTTAATTGGCAGCGAACTGATAGATAGAACGATAGAATGAGAGTATCGGTTTGATTGGCAGCGAACTGATAGATAGAACGATAGAATGAGAGTATCGGTTAGATTGGCAGCGAACTGATAGATAGAACGATAGAATGAGAGTATCGGTTTAATTGGCAGCGAACTGATAGATAGAACGATAGAATGAGAGTATCGGTTTGATTGGCAGCAAACTGATAGATAGAACGATAGAATGAGAGTATCGGTTCGATTGGCAGCGAACTGATAGATAGAACGATAGAATGAGAGTATCGGTTTGATTGGCAGCGAACTGATAGATAGAACGATAGAATGAGGGTATCGGTTAGATTGGCAGCGAACTGATAGATATAACGATAGAATGAGAGTATCGGTTTGATTGGCAGCGAACTGATAGATAGAACGATAGAATGAGAGTATCGGTTTGATTGGCAGCGAACTGATAGATATCACGATAGCATGAAAGTATCGGTTTGATTGGCAGCGAACTGATAGATAAAACGATAGAATGAGAGTATCGGTTTGATTGGCAGCGAACAGATAGATAGAACGATAGAATGAGAGTATCGGTTAGATTGGCAGCGAACTGATAGATAGAACGATAGAATGAGAGTATCGGTTAGATTGGCAGCGAACTGATAACACGATAGAATGAGAGTATCGGTTTGATTGGCAGCGCACTGATAGATAGAACGATAGAATGAGAGTATCGGTTTGATTGGCAGCGAACAGATAGATAGAACAATAGAATGAGAGTATCGGTTAGATTGGAAGCGAACTGATAGATAGAACGATAGAATGAGAGTATCGGTTAGATTGGCAGCGAACTTATAGATAGAACGATAGAATGAGAGTATCGGTTTGATTGGCAGCGAACTGATAACACGATAGAATGAGAGTATCGGTTTGATTGGCACCGAACTGATAGATAGAACGATAGAATGAGAGTATCGGTTAGATTGGCAGCGAACTGATAACATGATAGAATGAGAGTATCGATTTGATTGGCACCGAACTGATAGAACGACAGCATCGTTTTGCTGCAAAGTACACTAACATAATGGTAATGCGATAGTATCGGTTTACTGCCTGGACACCTGGAATGCTTTTAGAAAGAGAGTATCGTTTTGATTGGAAGCAAACTGATAGAATGGTAGAAAGAGAGCATCGGTTTGTTTGGCAGCGAAATGATATTTTGGTAAAATGAGTGTATCATTTTGAAAAAACAATTTACACACGTTCAAGCGCATGATCACATAATCTATCCGACAGTTTGTCTTTTAAAATTTTGAATTATTCAGTGTCCTTTAAACTTGCTTATTTACGACCTTTTTATTGAAAGTGTATTGAAGCTTGAAGATGTTTATCGATATCATATAGATAGTCAACGTCATTGGAGTTAACCCTTAACCCTCTCCCACATACAGACAGACATTTTCTAGCGCCTCTTCAGCAGAACACGTTTTGAAAACATTGTGACAAAAGAAGAAATTGCTAATAATAGTTATAGAGATATGCCCTATTTATGCTGATGTTATTTTAAAGTAGTTTGCTGCAAATTGGCAGTATGCAGGAAAGGTTTAACAGTACATTGAATTAAGTCGTGTGATTATATTTCATAAGCACGCAATCTTGTCTTGTATCAACCCGTCAATACTCATTGATTCACGAAATGTGTATATGTTGCGTTACTGATGCAGAATTCCCACGATAGCAAATATCGATATTGTTGAAAATATCATTCTCGTATTTTTAATGTATTTACTATATAAATTGCAATATCGTAGTACATTTGAATCTTTAAAGAGAAGCAAATAAATACAACCTACCATTATTTACTAGTGGGTACTTAAAAGATTAAATTTGATGATTATAATCAAAACATGTGATGTGTTCATTTTATTACCCTAGATGCGTATCTACTATATAGCTATACTTCTGCAGTGTACGCCGAAGCGCGACAGGCGTTAAACTGCATTGTGATTAATTAAAAATCGGCTCGATATATATTCTTGAAATTTCGGCAAATGGTAGACGAACATGTGTCCTAAATTATATATCTTTTAAATAAAAATCTCTCGGGCGAATTTTTAATAAATCAGAAATAATCTTATAACTGTTAAAATGTTTTGGCGAAACTTTCCTTTTAACTCGCATTTTGTTATCTAATTTGTCATGGCAGATGTATGGAATTGATATCAGCACGCAGGAAATTATAATCCTACCGGCTCAACCGACTGAGCTAAGATGCTATTATCATACTATCGAGTTTAAACCAATATGTATTCATATATATAACTGTACCGAGGCGTTCCGAATACAAAATTTACCTGCTGCCCGCCTATGCCTCAACTCGTTTCTATGACAACGATTTATAACTAAACCAATGACAATATTAGAAATATTAATTTTTGCCATAAGGTAGAGCAAAAACAAATGTACATATGGTATGAATTTCCGAAATATGTATTAAGTTATTAACTAATACAAAAAACAATAAGAAAGTTATATTACTCTTTTATTACCCCTCGTATAATAATATATAAACAGATTTCCAAGTATGATTATCCAGTATCCTGTATAACGTCTATTTATATACTGTATCATTTGAAATAAAATAACTAATCGAGAAGAAATAAATTGAAAGATCCATTTTTAGTAGATAGTAGATTTCATGATACCATAAAGTTGATGATTATAGTGGGACAAAAATGTTGTCAATTTTAATTTCGCTAACTGTGTTTCAGCTAAAATATCGCAACGTACGGGACATCGGTAAAACGGCATTCTGATTTACTAAAACTCGGCTACACATTTTTTGTTGAAATTCTGGTTACAATTATTACAATTACAATATGTTTATTCAGTAATTTAGGCCTCTGGGCCATTATACAAATTTACATTTACAAAATAATTTCACATGAGTGACATCCCATTAAAGAGGCTGAAGTAAAGACAATGTTCCGTATGCGAGTATAAACAGTACATATATTATAAAACATCGTGACAAAATAGGGAAGCGTTCTTTATGTTCATCTCCCCTTTTGTAAAAGGGCTTTCATCTCTTTTCCATAGTTATACCCTCATCAATTTACTATTTCTATAATCTTAAGGTCCATATGTTTTTAAAGTTGTGTGTTGCAATTGTGTTGCACAAAGCAAAGGGTTAATACATAAAATCTGTTAAACAGAATTTAATATTAACCGAATAGTAAACTAAATTGTTTTTATATATAGAGTTTATGCCAATTATGCACAATTTACACAATACCTATAAGAATGGTGTTTAATCTAATGATACAGGAATTGAAAACATGTATGGCTTAGCTTATAGTATTTTTCGTATAACTTAACTTCCTGATTTTAAACGGCTCTACCAACAATTTCGCAAAAGATTTTATGCACATCGGTCTGGATCAGCCATTATCTCATTGAATAGTTCTTTTGTTGGATATGATGATTTCCATTTCGCGTGGAAGCATAAAGTCCTGAGCTCATCATAAGCAGGACATGCCATCAAGAAATGGAACTCATCCTCCACCACATGTATATCTCGTTTAAGGCACAAATCACAAAAAACGTAAGTTATGATCATTAAGCAATGGCTCGAGCATCTGAAGTTTGATAATATACGACGATTATTAAACGACATATCAATTGATAAATATATTTTCGTATTTAGTAGGGATTTAAAGTATTTATAATAATTTGCTTTTGATGAGTCACCTATGTTTTGTTTCAAGACTTGGAGAGAACAATCTATTAAACGTTGTCTAAATGTCTTCAAAAATTGTGACGAATCTCCTACTCCATCAGATATCCACACAAACCCATAACCATCTGCATGTAATAACTGTTTTATTTTAGTCGCCCATGTATTTGTGCCATTTTCATCGAGTCGTCTGAGCATATAATAACATTGCTTTGGGTATCTTGTATTTGCCATTTCTGTCAGCTTAAGCCAGAATGTAATGAATTGTGACATATATGACACAGCAAGAGGATATCTACCACATTCACTTAAAGTAAAAAAATCGGCAGTACTCTGAGTAAGACAACTAATACGTTTACAGAAGTTAATATGAACTTTCTCAATAGTATGGCTATATTCATAGCACCATATATCTGTAGTAGAAAGGGTGATTGTAATGGTAATATGTATTTCTTAAAAAAATATCTAGGGTAAATGTTTAGTAAATTAATAATTATGCAATTACTTTGAAAGTATTCCAGCGAAATTTTCATTAAAAATATGTTTTTTTATCTGAATCGTCATGGAAGCTCAGTCGGTAACGACGCGGGCTGTCTTTTCCAAGGGTTGTGAGTTCGAAACCCGGCTTGGCCAACTTTCTGTCCGACGATTGACAACAAATGTGGAAAAGCAGCCAGTTGCTAAGGAAGATTGTTGTGTGGAGTACTGGCGTGAGAAAACCAGGAAATACATAAGTAGGTGAACTGGCCGCCGTGATATAACTGATAAATTGTTAAAAACGGCGTTAAACCCCAACCAATCAATCATGGAAGATACATTAAATTTATATCATAACACAGGTAACTTTATTCCCTTTAATTCGGTGGTATTGGTGTTTGAATAACATAACATTAGCCTGAAGTAATATAAATATCAACATTATTAACCTGAAGTAATATAAATATCAACATTATTAATCTGAAGCAATAAAACTATCAACATTTAACATAAGTTAGTTCAGAGTCAGCTACAGGGACTGTATCACGATTTTATGTATTGGTGCATTATGTTTTAAACATTTGAAAACGAGTTCAATCAATAGTTGTAGTCAGAACTAAGCACAACTATACCAATTTATATTGGACTCGCGATAACTCGAGTATGGAATAATTCGAATACATCGTTTAACTCGAATCATTAACTAGAACGGGTATGTCTTTTGAAAACAGAGAACAACCAGTCCAGATTGCTCAGAAGAGCAAGTCTTTGGTATGACCCGTCCGGGAACGAACCCAAGTCTCCATCTATACACCCTCAATACTGTCGATCCAATATAATTGTTTAAGCAGTTGGCTAATCAAATGTGTTTTTATGTGACGTTGATGGTAACACATGGATTTCCGTAAATATGAACGACAAATTTGTAGGAATTTCTGTTCTCAACCCCCAATGGAATTCACTTTGTAGTGATGGAGTTTTTCTACAGAAAGCATAAACATTCATATCGCCATCCTCGGTCATACTTATAATAAGCCTGGGTCCCGAGGATGTCATACCACAAAATAAATGAACATTGATGCTGCGCTTTTTAACGTTTACGCAGTCTGTATCAGAAAAAGAAAGATTGTATATTTGCATGGTCCTTTCTTTTAAAAGAATTTAAGAAACTGCTATATGAAATCAAAAATTGCTAATTTGGACCACCAGAACCTGTACAATATTGCTTAATATATATAGGAAGCTATTTTACTTTAAAATACCTTTGATGATATCGCAGTTTCTTTATCGCTATATGTACCCATGTCTTATTTCTGTCCATGAAGGTTTTTTTTGTATATGGTAAAGAGTCAATGCTAAAGAAAAGGGGGCCAAAAAAAGACAAAAAACTTTGAATTGATTGGCATTGCAACAATTAAACATCATAAGTATCGGCTTCCAGGGGCGTAGCTCCCTTTAGGCTCTGTAGGTACGTGCCTACACATTATTTCTCAAAATGCCCCAAAATGCAGCTGTGGCGATAGACATCTGCGTAATGTATTGACCAGATCAGCCTGCGCTGTCCGCGCAGACTGATCCGGCCGACACATTCCGTCTTAGGGGTATAGATGTATAGAGTAGTTATTCCTGAAAAAGAAAATCCACAGTGTCTATCCGGGAAGGCCTGTGTATCGAGGGCTTGGCGTGAAACAGTTGTAACTTAAAACCTATTTTGAAAACTCTGGTTTAGGGGCAATTTTGACCCTCAGAACGAGCAATGGCACCTAAATTTCCATTGTTTACCAAGAAAAATTATTTAAGGCTTATAAAGACTTCATGGCGAGGTGATTAACCTTGGTTAAAAATTACCAATTTTAGTTACAACCGTTTCACGCCAAGCCCTCGGTATATATCGGGGTCAGTCTGTGCGGATGAACTACACTGTTCACCGAATAAATAATTACCTTTCCCAACAATGGCATCATTAAACGTTATATGGGCATAAAGCTGGTGGAGCTACACATCCAGTTATTTTGTCAAAACATGTATGAGCCGTTCCACGAGAAACCTATCATTATGGATTCTGCGTAATGTATCTAACCAGATCAGCGTGCGAAGTCCGCGCAGGCTAATCTAGGCCGAAATATCCCGTCCCAGGAGGATAGAGGTAAGGAGTAATGTTTTCCGAAACGGAAAACTCACAGGAGTCAAAAAGTGTCTGTCCGGGTTAGCCTGCGCTGCATGCGTATGCTGATACGGGTCGATACTTTACGCAGAGTCCACAATGTTGGTTTTCTCGTGGAACGGCTCATATCCAGGACTAAATGACATACAGAGCGAAACTGAAGACTGTAGGGAGACTGCTCGGATACACATGCTGGTCTGGCTCTACACTGTACGCAGATGCATGAAGACCCCTTAACGATAGATGTGGCTCATTTATTGGTGTTCACGTATAGAACCGTACGAAATTAACCAACGTGTAATCTCATTCACAATTAAGCATGCAGCAAGATGTTACTTATGGTGGTCCATAAAAAGCCTATATCAGCATCTGTGTCCATTCTTTATAGTTAATTAACTTTATTTTAATTTCTTGCTGATGTCAATTTAACCCTTTAAAATGGTTGCGTTAGTGTAGTAACATAATATAATGTGTTTATTATTTATATAGTTGGAAACTAATACAGTAACAGCTATTTTACGCAGCACTTTTTGCAACGTACTAAATGTTCACACTGGCTATGTCTCAGTCGTGCTCTGTCTTCAACAGTATCAGTCTACTCCCGTATCACAGGGCAAACCTATCGTTGTGTGATCTGTTTTTTCTATCGTATTGCATGTTGAAATATGAGCCGTCCCGCGAGAAAACCAACATTGTGTAAAGTATCGACCTTGACCAGCCTAAGGATGCCGCGCATGCTTACCCGGATAGACACGTTTCGCTTCCTGTTGATTTTCTGTTTCAGGAATCATTACTCTATACCTCTATCCCCTTGAGACGGAATTTTCTCGGCCCGGATCAGTCTGCGCGGACTGCGCAGGCTCACCTGGGTCGATACATTACGCAGATGCCATAATGTTGGTTTTCTCGTGGTACGGCTCATATATATGTGTATCAACCCTTGTCTGGTTTTCATGTTGATTCAATGATTAGGGTTTAACGCCGTTTTTAACAATGTTTCAGTCATATCACGGCGGTCAGTTCACCTTCTCATGCGTGTCCTGGCTATACCTCACCAGTACACCACATACTTTCCAAGCAACTGGCTGTTTTTCCACATAGACTGTTAAACAGTCCATTGGCGAAAGACGAATGACGAAGGTCATAGTGACTCTTGTCAAAGAATGTAGGCCGAGCTGGGATTCGAACTCACAAATCCTGGACTGACAGCCCGCGCAGTTGCCGACTGATCTACTAGGGCTCGGCTCCGTTATGATGCTAATAGGTATGGTATGATGTTGATAGGCATGGTATGATGTAAATAGGCATGGTATGATGTTAATATGAATGATATGATGTTAATATGCATGATATGATGTTAATAGGCACGGTATGATGTTAATAAGCATGGTATGATGTTAATAGGCATGGTATGATGTTAATATGCATAGTATGATGTTAATATGCATGGTATGATGTTAATATGCATGGTATGATGTTAATATGCACGGTATGATGTTAATATGCACGGTATGATGTTAATAGGCACGGTATGATATTAATATGCATGGTATGGGCATGGTATGATGTTAATATGAATTATATGATGTTAATAGGCATGATATGATGTTAATAGGCACGATATAGAGGATAATTGTTTGTTTCAGTGTATTATCGAAATTTCTTTCATCGAGTGAAAAGCATAGGTGATATTTTCAAGAGTGGCGTAGCCACGAGTGAAAATATAACCCTTTGCTTTTCACGAGATGAAAGAAATTTCGATAATACACTGAAACAAATAATTATTCTATTTATTTTATGCTTCAAATAAAGATTTTTGAAAGTACGGAGGTGTAAAAAGTCGATGACTTGGTAATGCATTCCCCGTTAAGAGCCCCAAACCGATTTACACTAGCGTAGTAATCTCCAGGTGCAGAATTAAAAACAATGCGGCGGCCATTGAAATTGTTAAGCATGTCTCGCTAAAAAAAAAAAGTGTCTATTTTAACCATTTCTTTTAAATGTAAAGGATATTAATTATTTCAATTGTCAAATAATCACGGAGATTTCTTGGATGGAAGTCTTTTGCGAAGGAAATTATGTTTTTATATCGCTTATCGGCGAAGAAAAAAACCCAAGTCAAAACGGGTCGACTCGATCGACCAAGATGGCTAGATCTTTATTGATAATGAAAACAAGCGACGTTCATTATTCATATATCATAGGAATATGCCTACTCTAAAGCTCTATTCTTACGATCACGATACATCTGATTTATTCGATGCCTGTTACTCGTTATATTTCGCATATATGTTTATACTATGCCTGCAAACATATAAACGCAAATAGGACGATGTGTAAATATGAAAATCTAGCTTCATTCCCGTGTTCCTCCCGTGTAAACCTTATTGAAACACTCCTCATTATAGCCATCTAAGTACAACTATCCACAATAGTAATTATTATCAAAACCATTCGAGCTACGGAACTATATTGCATACACTATCTAAGCAACAATTGATCTACAGTAAGGTACAGGTTCTTGCATACGTCAATGTGTGTATTCATTGAATGACGTCACTGGTAAAGGGAAGTAAAGCTTGCCAATCTACGTACTTTCAATCATATCTTGTTTCCCTTGTTGTATTATGTGTAACTCTTTTAGATATGACATACTTATTCTAATACCAGTGACACAATACGATTTTAAAATCACTACCACCCGGAACGTAGATAAGATATCTTATATACGTTCCTGCTACAACTATCATTTACATATAAACAGTGACTTGTGTTGATTCACGTCATTAAATGTAGGCCTTATGGGGCATATTCAATGTGTTATCACATATTTAGATGCACAGACCATCTTTATTGTGTCGACAAATTAATTTCCACTCGTTTTGAGACTCATTTTTTTCATAAATTCTGTCAACAACATGGAGAAAAAATGTTGTTCCGTCAATTAAAAAGTCATAATCTCACTGGTTTCACAAGTGAAATTATAGGATTATTATTTTATGAGAAATTTCTATAATTCATCAGTGGGCATGAAAGAAAATATAAGTAAACTCCATAATTAAACAAATTTATTTAATGCCTATCGATGGATTATAGAGATATCTCAGTGAAATAGAAACTGGTAATCCACTTTTTCAAACAGTGAAATTACCATTTTCAAACAGTGAAATTGCCACTTTTCAAGCAGTGAAATTACCATTTTTTGCCGGAACTACTTTCTTTCATGATTTATATTTGTTTAATTATGGAGTTTACTTATATTTTCTTTCATGCCCACTGATGAATTATAGAAATTTCTCATAAAATAATAATCCTATAATTTCACTTGTGAAACCAGTGAGATTATGACTTTTTAATTGACGGAACAACATTTTTTCTCCATGTTGTTGACAGAATTTATGAAAAAAATGAGTCTCAAAACGAGTGGAAATTAATTTGTCGACACAATAAAGATGGTCTGTGCATCTAAATATGTGATAACACATTGAATATGCCCCATAAGGCCTACATTTAATGACGTGAATCAACACAAGTCACTGTTTATATGTAAATGATAGTTGTAGCAGGAACGTATATAAGATATCTTATCTACATTCCGGGTGGTATTGATTTTAAAATCGTATTGTGTCACTGGTATTAGAATAAGTATGTCATATCTAAAAGAGATACACATAATACAACAAGGGAAACAAGATATGATTGAAAGTACGTAGATTGGCAAGCTTTACTTCCCTTTACCAGTGACGTCATTCAATGAATACACACATTGACATATTCTTCTACATGTATGCAAGAACATGTACCTTACTGTAGATCAATTGTTGCTTAGATAGTGTATGCAATATAGTAGCTCGAATGGTTTTGATATTAATTACTATTGTGGATAGTTGTACTTAGATGGCTATAATGAGGAGTGTTTAAATAAGGTTTACACGGGAGGAACACGGGAATGAAGCTAGATTTTCATATTTACACATCGTCCTATTTGCGTTTATATGTTTGCAGGCATAGTATAAACATATATGCGAAATATAACGAGTAACAGGCATCGAATAAATCAGATGTATCGTGATCGTAAGAATAGAGCTTTAGAGTAGGCATATTCCTATGATATATGAATAATGAACGTCGCTTGTTTTCATTATCAATAAAGATCTAGCCATCTTGGTCGATCGAGTCGACCCGTTTTGACTTGGGTTTTTTTCTTCGCCGATAAGCGATATAAAAACATAATTTCCTTTGCAAAAGACTTCCATCCAAGAAATCTCCGTGATTATTTGACAATTGAAATAATTAATATCCTTTACATTTAAAAGAAATGGTTAAAATAGACACTTTTTTTTTTTAGCGAGACCTGCTTAACAATTTCAATGGCCGCCGCATTGTTTTTAATTCTGCACCTGGAGATTACTACGCTAGTGTAAATCGGTTTGGGGCTCTCAACGGGGAATGCATTACCAAGTCATCGACTTTTTACACCTCCGTACTTTCAAAAATCTTTATTTGAAGCATAAATTAATAGAATAATTATTTGTTTCAGTGTATTATCGAAATTTCTTTCATCTCGTGAAAAGCAAAGGGTTATATTTTCACTCGTGGCTACGCCACTCTTGAAAATATCACCTATGCTTTTCACTCGACGAAAGAAATTTCGATAATACACTGAAACAAACAATTATCCTCTATATAAATCATGAAAGAAAGTAGTTCCGGCAAAAAATGGTAATTTCACTGCTTGAAAAGTGGTAATTTCACTGTTTGAAAATGGTAATTTCACTGTTTGAAAAAGTGGATTACCAGTTTCTATTTCACTGAGATATCTCTATAATCCATCGATAGGCATTAAATAAATAGAGGATAATTGTTTGTTTCAGTGTATTATCGAAATTTCTTTCATCGAGTGAAAAGCATAGGTGATATTTTCAAGAGTGGCGTAGCCACGAGTGAAAATATAACCCTTTGCTTTTCACGAGATGAAAGAAATTTCGATAATACACTGAAACAAATAATTATTCTATTTATTTTATGCTTCAAATAAAGATTTTTGAAAGTACGGAGGTGTAAAAAGTCGATGACTTGGTAATGCATTCCCCGTTGAGAGCCCCAAACCGATTTACACTAGCGTAGTAATCTCCAGGTGCAGAATTAAAAACAATGCGGCGGCCATTGAAATTGTTAAGCATGTCTCGCTAAAAAAAAAAAGTGTCTATTTTAACCATTTCTTTTAAATGTAAAGGATATTAATTATTTCAATTGTCAAATAATCACGGAGATTTCTTGGATGGAAGTCTTTTGCGAAGGAAATTATGTTTTTATATCGCTTATCGGCGAAGAAAAAAACCCAAGTCAAAACGGGTCGACTCGATCGACCAAGATGGCTAGATCTTTATTGATAATGAAAACAAGCGACGTTCATTATTCATATATCATAGGAATATGCCTACTCTAAAGCTCTATTCTTACGATCACGATACATCTGATTTATTCGATGCCTGTTACTCGTTATATTTCGCATATATGTTTATACTATGCCTGCAAACATATAAACGCAAATAGGACGATGTGTAAATATGAAAATCTAGCTTCATTCCCGTGTTCCTCCCGTGTAAACCTTATTGAAACACTCCTCATTATAGCCATCTAAGTACAACTATCCACAATAGTAATTATTATCAAAACCATTCGAGCTACGGAACTATATTGCATACACTATCTAAGCAACAATTGATCTACAGTAAGGTACAGGTTCTTGCATACGTCAATGTGTGTATTCATTGAATGACGTCACTGGTAAAGGGAAGTAAAGCTTGCCAATCTACGTACTTTCAATCATATCTTGTTTCCCTTGTTGTATTATGTGTAACTCTTTTAGATATGACATACTTATTCTAATACCAGTGACACAATACGATTTTAAAATCACTACCACCCGGAACGTAGATAAGATATCTTATATACGTTCCTGCTACAACTATCATTTACATATAAACAGTGACTTGTGTTGATTCACGTCATTAAATGTAGGCCTTATGGGGCATATTCAATGTGTTATCACATATTTAGATGCACAGACCATCTTTATTGTGTCGACAAATTAATTTCCACTCGTTTTGAGACTCATTTTTTTCATAAATTCTGTCAACAACATGGAGAAAAAATGTTGTTCCGTCAATTAAAAAGTCATAATCTCACTGGTTTCACAAGTGAAATTATAGGATTATTATTTTATGAGAAATTTCTATAATTCATCAGTGGGCATGAAAGAAAATATAAGTAAACTCCATAATTAAACAAATATAAATCATGAAAGAAAGTAGTTCCGGCAAAAAATGGTAATTTCACTGCTTGAAAAGTGGTAATTTCACTGTTTGAAAATGGTAATTTCACTGTTTGAAAAAGTGGATTACCAGTTTCTATTTCACTGAGATATCTCTATAATCCATCGATAGGCATTAAATAAATGATGTTAATAGGCACGGTATGATGTTAATACGAAAAAAAAACATGAATGGGTTTTTTCGCTTATAGTTAACAGGTGTGAGATTTTTTTTTTTTTTTTTTTTTTTTTCAATAACCCATGAAGCTTTCTGAAATGAAACTGAAAAAAATCCATGGGGGCCGCCATTTTGGATATGTATAAAAGGCAGACGTAAAACACAGATTGAAAATTATTGTCGTCTTTCTAATCATTTTTTTTTTAAATCGGTATTTTGGGTATGTATAAAATGAGCAGAAAAACACGGATTGAAAATTATTGTCGTCTTTTTAATCATTTTTGTTTAAATCGGTATTTTGGTTAAGATCATTAAAATGCTGTGTTATGTGGGAATTAACATTTGTACGAAAAGTTAAAACTAAATGGAAATCTGTAAGAAATATGTTTTCCCGTTCGTAAAAAAACCGACAGCATTAGCCTTCTACGCCCGAACCTAAATTTTGACTGTATCGTAGCCAAAGAAGGACGTGACGTCATTTCCGTTACACTTCATCTTAACGAAACGTCAATGGAGCGACGTCGTTTCCCGCAAAAAAAGTGGTATCAACATGAAAGACCCCAAATTCCTATACATGAGCTATTGCCACACTCATTCAAAGTATAATTATTTATCAAACATTGTGGCAAAAGGAGCAATTGTTCTTTTGGTGACAATCTTTTCCTAAATCGTCTGTTGCATAGGCCTTAGAAACTGTCTCTAATAGGGAAAGGGTTTAGCAGAAATGTGACCCCTTACATAATTTGTTCCAGTCATATTGACTGGTTGAAAAAGGTAGTCGCCAGATGGCATCAGAAAAGGGCTAATCTATTTGCTTCTTTACCATAATGCAGGTGATCGATTAAGGATCATCTTGGCCCTCATGTTTTAACCTCGTTCATTATAAATGTATTCCTTGATTTTCTGAAAGTTTTTACTTTATTATTTTCTGTTCGTAATAATAGACGACAGCAATACGAATTCCAAATATGTTTTGATAATGCAAGAAACATGACATTAACATTAGTATTGTCTAGTCAATTACTTATAAATCCTTTTTGTATGGCCAAAGTATGTTCTTTAATTTTTGTTTATAATTATCTTGCGTTTGTTCGTAAATAGGTAGCACCTATAGATATATTATGCATGGTATGATGTTAATATGCATGGTATGATGTTAATATGCACGGTATGATGTTAATATGCACGGTATGATGTTAATAGGCACGGTATGATATTAATATGCATGGTATGATGTTAATAGGCACAGTATGATGTTAATATGCATGGTATGATGTTAATATGCACAGTATGATGTTAATAGACATGGTATGATGTTAATAGACATGGTATGATGTTAATATACATGGTATGATGTTAATAGGTATGGTATGATGTTAATATGAATGATATGATGTTAATATGCATGATATGATGTTAATATGAATGATATGATGTTAATATGCATGATATGATGTTAATAGGCACGATATGATGTTAATATGCATGGTATGATGTTAATAGGCACGGTATGATGTTAATATACATGGTATGATGTTAATAGGCATGGTATGATGTTAATAGGCATGGTATGATGTTAATTTGCATGGTATGATGTTAATATGCATGGTATGATGTTAATATGCACGGTATGATGTTAATATGCACGGTATGATGTTAATAGGCACGGTATGATATCAATATGCATGGTATGATGTTAATAGGCACAGTATGATGTTAATATGCATGGTATGATGTTAATATGCACAGTATGATGTTAATAGACATGGTATGATGTTGGTATGATGTTAATAGGTACGGTATGATGTTAATAGGTACGATATGATGTTAATAGGCACGGTATTAAGTTAATAGGAACTGTATGATTTTAATATGCACGGTATTATGTTAATACCCATGGTATGATGTTAATATGCGCGGTATGATGTTAATATGTATGGTATGATGTTAATAGGCATGATATTATGTTAATAGGAACGGTATGATGTTAATATGCATGGTATGATGTTAATAGGCACGGTATGATGTTAATATGCATGGTATGATGTTAATATGCATGGTATGATGTTAATATGCATGGTATGATGTTAATAGGGCATGGTATTATGTTAATAGGAACGGTATGATGTTAATATGCATGGTATGATGTTAATAGGCACGGTATGATGTTAATATGCATGGTATTATGTTAATATGCATGGTATGATGTTAATAGGCACGGTATGATGTTAATATGCATGGTATGATGTTAATAGGCAAGGTATGATGTTAATATGCATGGTATGATGTTAATAGACATGCTACGATGTTAATAGGCACGGTATGATGTTAATAGGCATGGTATGATGTTAATAGTCTTCCAAACACAAATACAATGTGAAGTAAATAAACTGGAATCATAAACTTAATATAATAGTGTCTATCGATGCTGTGTATATAATATAAACATGTAAATGCCAGCTCTGCAATATATGATTCATCGTGATCAGAGGGCAAACAAATCGTAATAATGATAACAATATCAGAAATAAATTTAAAAAAATTAGGGACATAGATAAGAGGGATAGGCAACTTTACCTGTACACCTGTTATCTGGTTAAAATATCACACATAGAAATAAAATTGTCCAAATTTTCACATTTTGTAGCAAATAAATCTTTGAAGTCACAATTGGTACATAAACAAAACATACATATTCGGAAAGTTAAACATTTCAACTAAGGTTAGAGATACAATGAATAACTGGAATGTGTTTGTATTTTGAACAATGACTGGTTTAAAAGACACAGATATTGGGATATCTGAATTATATTATATTTTTCCAAAAATAATAGACTGACATTTTTCATACGGATAACATATTATCAAAACCTGTAATATAATAACATATTTTTTATCTACTGCAATAGAAGAATGTTTAAACTTCAAGAAAATATATTTTTTATTTTCATATCTTGAATAGTTTTTGAGTTATATTTGCTACAAATGTCGGCACTGGTGATATTTTAGTTTATAATTTAGTTACTTATCCCTTTTATCTACGTCCCTGGAAAAAGAGAAAAAGAAATAACCGAGGTATATAAAGGAAGATAGATGCTATGTGTTATATTTCAGCCGTCCCCGCGAAAAAACCAACATTGTGGAATCTGCGTAAAGTATCGACCCGGATCAGCCTGAGCATGCCGCGCTGAATTACCCGAATAGACACTTTTCTCCTCCTGTTTTTTTTTTCATTTTCAGGAATCATTACTCTATACCTCTTTCCCCTTGAGACGGAACGTGTCGGCCCGAATCATTCTGCGCGAACTGCGCAGGCTGATCTAGGTCGATACATTACGCAGAGGCCATAATGTTGGTTTTCTCACAGGACGGCTCAAACATTTTCATATATCCTATTGTTGGTATAACACGAACACAAAACTTAAACCACTGGGGGGATTTTACACACATTTCTTTAATGTTGATTAGACTATGGTAACTCTATCGATGTCACCGTTTTCGTCGTCTAGTGACAGGGCGTTTACTTTTGTACTGGGGGACAAGGGTTCGATCCCTGGTCAGGTCATACGAATTTCTTTAAAATCGAAAATTATGGCTTGCCTACTTGGCGTTCAGGACGTGAAGAATAGAAAAACTTCTGATTCATCTGTTTTAAGATAAATAATTTTTTTTTTTGTAAATTCCCCCAGGAAACTGTATTCTAGTTAAAGTACTGCTGAAAATGGCGCATCTACCGTTAAAACAGAAAACAACCTCGATGTTAAAAGCGCGGTTTAATGCGGACCAAATACTATCTTATCCCAGATAGATCTAATACATATTTGATTCTCGATCATATGTATGACTGGTTCTAATATGTACTGCATTTAGTCGATGTTGTTTTATTGTGTGCATCATTCTAACTATCTGTGTTAAGCCTATTTTCTTATTAAACTCTAAATCATGAGACAATGTTGTTAAAGTAGACTTATTCCCTGTAGTAAATCGAAGGACTCTAGTTTTCAAGTAATGCTGATTTCAGGTGAGACGGCTTGTTGCAAGCTGACTCAACTCAGTCTGCATTGTTTGCAAACACCTCAATATTGCCATTGTCGCTGAAAGAGTTAACAAAGCAAATAAAAGCACATGACTTTATTGAGGATAGAGTCGGTTTACATTATCTGACAATTTGTAACATCTCCAGCTTTGTTTGTTTGGTATTGTATGCCATTTACAACAATACTTCATAGTTTCAGATTAATTTTAGAACTATTTCCATTCTTACAAACGAAATATTATTCCAACACATCTTGATAGGTTCTCTGACTATAATAAAATACCCAAAACACGTTCTTGACATGTAAGGGACCTGCCTAAATAAATACATTACTTCTAAACTGAACGACAAGGAATACTTTTCACACGACGACGACATTAGAGATAACAGCATTAAGAAAGAAACAAGAAACATTAAAAACATTAAAGACATTAAGAAACATAAGGAACATAAGAAACATTGAAAACATTAAGAAACATAATAAACAAAAGAAACATTAGAAATATTAAGAAAATAAGAAACATAAGAAAAATTAAGAAAATAAGAAACATAAGAAAAATTAAGAAACATTAAACACATAAGAAAAATTAAGAAACATTAAACACATAAGAAAAATTAAGAAACATTAAACACATAAGACACAATAAAACATAAGAAACATAGGAAGCATTAAACACTTTAAGAAGCATTAAAACCTCACACATCCTATATGCATATGTTGACAGATCCATTGGTATAAAATACAATTGTAGTTTATGGATATACTTGCATTATTATTCAAGAATTTAATATATTTAAAAGTCATACATTTCTGAAATACGTCATATAGATTTATAATGTAAATTAGTGAAAATATAACATGTTATGTATTTTCTAATTGTGTTTGTGTCGCATATCTTTGCAGGGTGATGGAGAGTGACAATGTCTGTCTGTCTGACACGCCATAACTAACTGAATAATTAACAGGTGACATATGCGTTCTTTCTAACAATCTCGTTCATATTAATCGTTAGACATAAGAATCAACACACTTGAACGCAGTAAATTGAACAACTATTTTAAATGTGAATCGGGAAGATCAGTTCAAATAATAGTTGATACAGATATGATGACGCGACGTTGACATTTACACGAATTTTGGTAGTCTGGAGTTATTGTAAACATTTGTCGTCGCATGCGCGTCCTTTTTTTCCCCCTTAATATATTCTTAAAATCGCAAAACTTAGCCCAATAACTTCGCATTTAGGAAAATATTCCCATTTTCTTGTTATTAAAAAACTATGGTTTTAATTTACATTTTAATTATAAAAAAAACTACTCGCATATAAATAGACTGGTTCGCTTATCTTAATCTTCTATTGCAAACTCGAACGAGAACTAGTCTAGTGGCCAACTGCTACGGAAATATCCGAGAGCTGACGGTAAAATACGGTGCATGCGCGATCAAGACGATTAACACGGCGTATGCGCAAGCCCGTTGCACCAGTGATAGTTCTAAACACAACCAATATATGCACTGGTGCTGATGCACCCGCGCAATAATTTCACTTTCAAAGTACCCGACCAGTACTCTCACGAGCACTTTCCTCATTGTCACGCCAAATGTTGTGCCATGACGTATGTAATACCTTTAAAAGAAAGTGCGCTATGTGCATAGTGTAGTTAGTTACTGAATTCAATCTTAAACGGGGAGGTCGCAGGTATGATTCTATCCTTAGACCTAGATGGTAGTAATGGTTGTCACATCCTTTGCGTTCAGGATTATCGGATAAGCATCACAATTGATTCGATGGTTTCGATGGTAAAAATGGATCAGTAGTTCGCAGGCAACGCCGTGATATAACTGAAACATTGTTGAAAGCGGCGTAAACCACCATACACAACACAATATATAAAACAATAAATGTGGTTCGAACTCGACTCCTTAACCCTTTCCCACATACAACAAATATGCAGCAGACGACTTTGAAAGCATCTAGAAATAAATATGGAAAATCTCTGAAAATGAAAGTACAATCATTGACTACCGTAGAGCAATTTCTTCTTTTGTCGCGATGTTTTCAAAAATCCGTCTGCTGCAGAGGCGTCAGAAAGCGTCTACATGGGGGAAAGGCTAAATTGATATCCCCCCTTGTTACTGACTAAGTTATTATACACGTTATCAGCACAGGGACGACGCACTTAGTGGTATGTACCCAATATACGACTGTACGGTCGATCACATCCGATCAAGGTCGCATTTTCTTTTTTATGTTTACGGTAAGCGATCAGAGTGTGACTAGTGAACAAGTAGGTCAAATATCGATGCCCAACTTCATGTAAACAGTAAGACGGAAATTTACTAGACGGTTTTATATTTGCGTATTTGAGTCGTGTCATGGGGTCACGGGTTATACTTCTAGTGTCTTTGTCAGAAGAGGCTTCTACGATTTACATATATGTAGACAGACAGGATCTTCACTATAGACGGGTGTATTAGACGACCTGATCGCTAGAGAGAGAGAGAAAAAAACTTAGTCTAGTACTAGAGGGTAGAATATTGAATTTACTGATAGAGAGGATGACACTTAATATAGTGAGAGAGAGAGGACAGTTGGTTCAGATAAAGAAAGGAGAACAGTGGGTCCAGTACCACAGAGAATAACATTGAGTCTAGTTATATAGAGGATACAATTGGTGTAGTAAAAGAGAGCAGATCATTGAATATAAATATAGAGAGAATAACATTAGGTACAATAAAATAGAGGAGAACATTAGGCCAAGTTATAGAGAGGAGATAATTTGAGTCTAGTTATAGAGTCCACTAATATAGAGGAGAACATTGGGTCCAATAATAGAGAGGACAACATTGGGTCCACTAATAGGGAGGACAACATTGGGTCCACTAATAGAGAGGAGAACATTTGGTCCAATAATAGAGAGGACAACATTGGGTCCAATAGTAGAGAGGACAACATTGGGTCCACTAATAGAGAGGAGAACATTGGGTCCAATAATATAGAGGAGACCATTGGGTCCAATAATAGAGAGGAGACCATTGGGTCCAATAATAGAAAGGAGAACATTGGGTCCACTAATAGGGAGGACAACATTGGGTCCAATAATAGAGAGGACAACATTGGGTCCAATACTAGAGAGGAGAACATAAGGTCCTTTAATGAATACGAGAACATTGAGTCTAGTTATAGGGAGGATAACACTTGGTCTAGTAAATGAGAGGAGAACATAATGTCTAGCTATAGTGAGGATAACATTGAGTCCTGTTATAGAGAGGAGATCATAAGGTCTAGTTATAGACAGGATAACACTTGGTCTAGTAAAAGAGAAGAGAACATTATGTCCTGTTTTAGAGAGGAGAACATTGAGTCTTTTTATAGCGAGGAGAACTTTTGAGTCCAGTTTTAGAGAGGATAACCCTTGGTCTAAAAGAGAAGAGAACATTAGGTCCTGTTTTAGAGAGGAGATCATTGAGTCTTTTTATAGAGATGAGAACTTTTGATTCTAGTTTTAGAGAGGATGACACGTGGTCTAGTAAAAGAGAAGAGAACATTAGGTCCTGTTTTAGAGAGGAGAACATTGAGTCTTTTTATAGAGAGGAGAACATTGAGTCTTTTTATAGAGAGGAGAACATTTGAGTCTAGGTTTAGAGAGGATAACACGTGGTCTAGTAACACAGAGGAGAACATTGAGTCTAGGTTTAGAGAGGATAACACGTGGTCTAGTAAAACAGAGGAGAACATTGAGTCTTTTTATAGAGAGGAGAACATTTGAGTCTAGGTTTAGAGAGGATAACACGTGGTCTAGGAAAACAGAGGAGAACATTGAGTCTAGTTATAGAGAAGAGCACTTAAGGTCTAGTTATAGAGAAGACGCGATAAAACGTAGAGCGATGAACAACAGGTGCGTTCAAAGGTTATTTAGATCACGATGTTTCAAGTGACCATTATTTATTCGTATATTGTAAAATGATGCCTTAATCGTATGTTTTATGGTAATATATTACTTATTTTGGAACATGGGTACCTATGTTTCTTCCATTGAAGTTTAAAGGTGTACCTTAACGTATCTATTAGGAACGGCCACACTTATCTATTTGTATAATTATGTATATGCATGGTCATATCTTGACTCTTAACCTCATAATAACATTGGGATTCCCCAAAGAAGACTGACATTTAAATAACCTGTGTATAAATCAAAACTTACATTTAAGTCATTTCCATTAAATTCGAGCGACGATTCAGAACTAACCGGAAGTAGTCTGTTTCGTTCACACTATCAAATGCTATATAAAATTCATAATCACAATGTTCAAACTAGAATGCATGATACCTGTACATTTGAAAGCTCGGGTGAAGTGCATCAGAATGTCCTCTAGCCATTTGCTTGTAATGAAGTCATAGATGATAAGTTTGTCCAAAGAAAGCTATAACTTTAAACCATTAGTTAAACGTCAATGTACCTTTATATGATTCCGTTACGGAGAGTCAATACTAACAGTAACCCATTAGTTTAACGTCAATGTATCTTTATATGACTCCGTTATGGAGAGACAATAATAACTGTAACTCATTAGTTTAACTTCAATGTATCTTTATCTGACTCCGTTATGGAGAGTCGATACTAACAATAACCAATTAGTTTAACGTCAATGTACCTTTATATGACTCCGTTACGGAGAGTCAATACTAACAGTAACCCATTAGTTTAACTTCAATGTATCTTTATATGACTCCGTTACGGAGAGTCAATACTAACTGTAACCCATTAGTTTAACTCCAATGTACCTTTATCTGGCCCCATTACGGAGAGACAATACTAACTGTTACCCGTTAGTTAAACGTCAATCTATCTTTATCTGACTCCGTTACAGAGAGTCAATAAGAACCGTAACCCATTCGTTTAACTCCAATGTACCTTTATCTGGCCCCGTTGCGGAGAGTCAATACTAACTGTTACCCATTAGTTTAACTTCAATGTATCTATATATGACTCCGTTACGGAGAGTCAATACTAAATGTAAACCATAAGTTAAACGTCAATGTACCTTTATCTGACTCTGTTACGGAGAGACAATATTAACTGTTACCCATTAGTTTAACGTCAATGTACCTTTATCTGACTCCGTTACGGAGAGTCAATACGAACTGTAACCCATTAGTATAACGTCAGTGTATCTTTATCTGACTCCGTTACGGAGAGTCAATACCTACTGTTACCCATTAGTTAAACGTCAATGTATCTTTATCTGACTCCAGTTACGGAGAGTCAATACTAACTGTAACCCATAAGTTAAACGTCAGTGTATCTTTATCTGACTCCGTTACGGAGAGTCAATACTAACTGTAACCCATTAGTTAAACGTCAGTGTACCTTTATCTGACTCCAGTTACGGAGAGTCAATACTAACTGTAACCCATTAGTTAAACGTCAATGTACCTTTATCTAACTCCAGTTACGGAGAGTCAATACTAACTGTAACCCATTAGTTAAACGTCAATGTACCTTTATCTGACTCCAGTTACGGAGAGTCAGTACTAACTGTTACCCATTAGTATAACGTCAATGTACCTTTATCTGACTCCGTTACGGAGAGTCAATACTAACTGTTACCCATTAGTATAACGTCAGTGTATCTTTATCTGACTCCAGTTACGGAGAGTCAATACTAACTGTTACCCATTAGTATAACGTCAATGTACTCCGTCACGATGAGACAATAATAACTATAACCCATTCGTTAAACGTCAATGTACCTTTATCTGACTCCAGTTACGGAGAGTCAATACTAACTGTAACCCATTAGTTAAACGTCAATGTACTCCGTCACGATGAGACAATAATAACTATAACCCATTCGTTAAACGTCAATGTACCTTTATCTGACTCCAGTTACGGAGAGTCAATACTAACTGTTACCCATTAGTATAACGTCAATGTACCTTTATCTGACTCCAGTTACGGAGAGTCAATACTAACTGTAACCCATTATTTTAACGTCAATGTACTCCGTCACGATGAGACAATAATAACTATAACCCATTCGTTAAACGTCAGTGTATCTGTATCTGACTCCGTTACGGATAGTCAATACTAACTGTTACCCATTAGTATAACGTCAATGTATCTTTATCTGTCTCCGTTACGGAGAGTCAATACTAACTGTAAACCATTATTTTAACGTCAATGTACTCCAACACGGAGAGACAATACTAACTAGAACCCATTCGTTAAACGTCAGTGTATCTGTATCTGACTCCGTTACGGATAGTCAATACTAACTGTTACCCATTAGTATAACGTCAATGTATCTTTATCTGTCTCCGTTACGGAGAGTCAATATTAACTGTAACCCATTAGTTTAACGTCAATGTATCTTTATATATGACTCCGTTATGGAGAGTCAATACTAACTGTAACCCATTAGTATAACGTCAGTGTACCTTTATCTGGCCCCTTCACGGAGAGTCAATACTAACTGTTACCCATTAGTTTAACGTCAATGTATATGCATCTGACTCCGTTACGGGGAGTCAATAAGAACTGAAACCCATTCGTTAAACGTCAATGTATCTTTATCTAACTCCGTTACGGAGAGTCAATACTAGCTGTTACCCATTAGTTTAACGTCAATGTATCTTTATCTGACTCCGTTACGGAGAGTCAATACTAGCTGTTACCCATTAGTTTAACGTCAATGTATCTTTATCTGACACCGTTACGGAGAGTCAATAAGAACGGTTACCCATTAGTTAAACGTCAATGTATCTTTATCTGACTCCGCTACGGAGAGTCAATAAGAACTTTTACCCATTAGTTTAACTTCAATGTATCTATATATGACTCCGTTACGGAGAGTCAATACTAAATGTAAACCATAAGTTAAACGTCAATGTACCTTTATCTGACTCTGTTACGGAGAGACAATATTAACTGTTACCCATTAGTTTAACGTCAATGTACCTTTATCTGACTCCGTTACGGAGAGTCAATACGAACTGTAACCCATTAGTATAACGTCAGTGTATCTTTATCTGACTCCGTTACGGAGAGTCAATACCTACTAGAACCCATTCGTTAAACGTCAGTGTATCTGTATCTGACTCCGTTACGGATAGTCAATACTAACTGTTACCCATTAGTATAACGTCAATGTATCTTTATCTGTCTCCGTTACGGAGAGTCAATATTAACTGTAACCCATTAGTTTAACGTCAATGTATCTTTATATATGACTCCGTTATGGAGAGTCAATACTAACTGTAACCCATTAGTATAACGTCAGTGTACCTTTATCTGGCCCCTTCACGGAGAGTCAATACTAACTGTTACCCATTAGTTTAACGTCAATGTATATGCATCTGACTCCGTTACGGGGAGTCAATAAGAACTGAAACCCATTCGTTAAACGTCAATGTATCTTTATCTAACTCCGTTACGGAGAGTCAATACTAGCTGTTACCCATTAGTTTAACGTCAATGTATCTTTATCTGACACCGTTACGGAGAGTCAATAAGAACGGTTACCCATTAGTTTAACGTCAGTGTATCTTTATCTGACACCGTTACGGAGAGTCAATAAGAACTGTTACCCATTAGTTTAACGTCAATGTATCTTTATCTGACTCCGCTACGGAGAGTCAATAATAACTGTAACCCATTAGTTTAACGTCAATGTATCTTTATCTGACTCCGCTACGGAGAGTCAATAATAACTGTAACCCATTAGTTTAACGTCAATGTATCTTTATATATGACTCCGTTATGGAGAGTCAATACTAACTGTAACCCATTAGTATAACGTCAGTGTACCTTTATCTGGCCCCTTCACGGAGAGTCAATACTAACTGTTACCCATTAGTTTAACGTCAATGTATATGCATCTGACTCCGTTACGGGGAGTCAATAAGAACTGAAACCCATTCGTTAAACGTCAATGTATCTTTATCTAACTCCGTTACGGAGAGTCAATACTAGCTGTTACCCATTAGTTTAACGTCAATGTATCTTTATCTGACACCGTTACGGAGAGTCAATAAGAACTGTTACCCATTAGTTTAACGTCAATGTATCTTTATCTGACTCCGCTACGGAGAGTCAATAATAACTGTAACCCATTAGTTTAACGTCAATGTATCTTTATCTGACTCCGCTACGGAGAGTCAATAAGAACTTTTACCCATTAGTTTAACTTCAATGTATCTATATATGACTCCGTTACGGAGAGTCAATATTAGTTATTTGGTCTGTTACTGACCCACTACGGAAAAATAGGGGGTCTGTGGAATTTATAGGGGGCGAGGCGTTAGCCGAGTCCCCCTATACATTCAACATACCCCCTATTTTTCAGTAGTGGGTCAGTAACAGACCAAATAACTGATTTATTTCATCGACCACCTTTCATGAGCAAAAAAAAATGATACTCTTTCATTTACATTAACATTTACAATATTTCTAGATGAAATTTACGGGTTTTGGCGCCAAATCACTAGCGTTATGACGTCAAACCGATGACGTGACGTCATTTTCCTAGTATTTGGTCCCAGTATTTTTAAAATTCATAGTACTAAACCCACTTTAATAATGAAATGAAACAATATCAATTTGTTTTGTTCATGAAAGGTGGTTGATGAAATAAATCAGTTATAAATGGTCTGTTACTGACCCACTAAGGGAAAAAAAAAATTAACAAGCGTAGGACATGCATTATTTTTATACATTCATTGATTTTTTTTTTTCTATGGAAAGGGAAGTTACTTTGCATGATATTCAACTTCGTAGTCGTTATGATATATATATTGTAAACAAATCGCTGTTAAAAATATCAAGATATTATACAGTATATAGATCTATTTTAACATAGGCAACTGAAAAAAACTTCCAGTCAGCTTGATCTGAGAATAGAAGCCATATTGAATTTACTCACCCCCTATAGAAATATAGGGGGTGTGCACGTGACAGGCTTTAACCAATGAAATTGCTAGAATTTCGTGGGAGGCGAAATAATACTAAATGTAAACCATAAGTTAAACGTCAATGTACCTTTATCTGACTCTGTTACGGAGAGACAATATTAACTGTTACCCATTAGTTTAACGTCAATGTACCTTTATCTGACTCCGTTACGGAGAGTCAATACGAACTGTAACCCATTAGTATAACGTCAGTGTATCTTTATCTGACTCCGTTACGGAGAGTCAATACCTACTGTTACCCATTAGTTAAACGTCAATGTATCTTTATCTGACTCCAGTTACGGAGAGTCAATACTAACTGTAACCCATAAGTTAAACGTCAGTGTATCTTTATCTGACTCCGTTACGGAGAGTCAATACTAACTGTAACCCATTAGTTAAACGTCAGTGTACCTTTATCTGACTCCAGTTACGGAGAGTCAATACTAACTGTAACCCATTAGTTAAACGTCAATGTACCTTTATCTGACTCCAGTTACGGAGAGTCAATACTAACTGTAACCCATTAGTTAAACGTCAGTGTACCTTTATCTGACTCCAGTTACGGAGAGTCAATACTAACTGTAACCCATTAGTTAAACGTCAATGTACCTTTATCTGACTCCAGTTACGGAGAGTCAATACTAACTGTAACCCATTAGTTAAACGTCAATGTACCTTTATCTAACTCCAGTTACGGAGAGTCAATACTAACTGTAACCCATTAGTTAAACGTCAATGTACCTTTATCTGACTCCAGTAACGGAGAGTCAATACTAACTGTAACCCATTAGTTAAACGTCAATGTACCTTTATCTGACTCCAGTTACGGAGAGTCAATACTAACTGTTACCCATTAGTATAACGTCAGTGTATCTTTATCTGACTCCAGTTACGGAGAGTCAATACTAACTGTTACCCATTAGTTAAACGTCAATGTACTCCGTCACGATGAGACAATAATAACTATAACCCATTCGTTAAACGTCAATGTTCCTTTATCTGACTCCAGTTACGGAGAGTCAATACTAACTGTAACCCATTAGTTAAACGTCAATGTACTCCGTCACGATGAGACAATAATAACTATAACCCATTCGTTAAACGTCAATGTACCTTTATCTGACTCCAGTTACGGAGAGTCAATACTAACTGTTACCCATTAGTATAACGTCAATGTACCTTTATCTGACTCCAGTTACGGAGAGTCAATACTAACTGTTACCCATTAGTATAACGTCAATGTATCTTTATCTGTCTCCGTTACGGAGAGTCAATACTAACTGTAAACCATTATTTTAACGTCAATGTACTCCGTCACGGAGAGACAATACTAACTAGAACCCATTCGTTAAACGTCAGTGTATCTGTATCTGACTCCGTTACGGATAGTCAATACTAACTGTTACCCATTAGTATAACGTCAATGTATCTTTATCTGTCTCCGTTACGGAGAGTCAATATTAACTGTAACCCATTAGTTTAACGTCAATGTATCTTTATATATGACTCCGTTATGGAGAGTCAATACTAACTGTAACCCATTAGTATAACGTCAGTGTACCTTTATCTGGCCCCTTCACGGAGAGTCAATAATAACTGTTACCCATTAGTTTAACGTCAATGTATATGCATCTGACTCCGTTACGGGGAGTCAATAAGAACTGAAACCCATTCGTTAAACGTCAATGTATCTTTATCTAACTCCGTTACGGAGAGTCAATACTAGCTGTTACCCATTAGTTTAACGTCAATGTATCTTTATCTGACACCGTTACGGAGAGTCAATAAGAACGGTTACCCATTAGTTTAACGTCAATGTATCTTTATCTGACTCCGCTACGGAGAGTCAATAATAACTGTAACCCATTAGTTTAACGTCAATGTATCTTTATCTGACTCCGTTACGGAGAGACAATAAGGCCCCAAGTAAGGCCCCAAATAAGTAAATGTATGAAACATTCGGACAAATCGTCAAACAAGTCTGGATTCACTGTCACTTTACTTCATTATTCACTGTTCACGCGACAAATGTCTGGTAACGCTTAGACATTCACGGATCGATCATAGCAGTAAACTACTAGTCTGGCTTGTTTTAAACGTTTAACGCCGTTTAAATCAGAATTTTAATTATATCGCTGTTTTACATGTGTTATTAACCATTAATACCAGTATTATTCATCTTTACATTGTTATTCCTTCTCCGCAACATTGGGCGCAAAAGAGGGCAGCCATTACAACCAAATTTAGAGTTTTAGATATGTCCCGACCGGTGAGCGAACCCCGGTCTCCCGCAGCAAAGGCGGACACCAAAAAGACCATGAAAGTTTCCAGTAGTCTTTGTCCTAATTATGGTTTAACAGTTCCATAGATGTTAACTAGTTCATAAACATCACGAATCGTAACCCGTGACGAACTGTACTCACGTATTAGGCGCCTGCTGTATCACCTCCAACGGATTGAATTGCGAATATCGGAGTAAACAAACTATTTGGTTACTTTAGTACGTTTCTCTTGACTTTTAAACGCCATGAGAAGCAAAGGGTTGTATGACAAAGTAAACGAAAACAAGAATGATTGATATGGAATTTAATAATTTTAAATAGTTACCCGAAATGCATCAAAAGTTGTTATAGTGAGAAATCACTTTAAGACAATAGTTCTAGTGCAATGTTCTCTTAGATTAGTTATCTCCAATTATGTGAGGCTATCGCATTACATGCAATCCAAACCAGCGACAGATTCGCCTCTACCCATTGTCATAGATCGGTAACGTACGTTACAAGGAGGAACCAGTTAAGATTTTCGCTGTGAACGTTTTTAAAAATAATGCATTGATAAATTGAAGTACTTCATTGATAAGAGAAAAAACAAATGGGATACTGGTGCTTTTGGGTATGTTATCGATTTACCAATACTTTGGCAAAAATGTTTTGTTTTTAATTGCATTTACAACGAAACTTGTAAATTGTTTTACACACAACTGAAATTCAGCCGACAACACGATTAAGTCGTTAATTATATTAGAAATCTGCTTAAAGTCAAGAATTGTTACTTGTGTTATTTAAATGCAAAATGTACTGTCGAACTTCAGATATTCAAACCACGACCTAACGATTGACAGTATTGGGCATCTTGGAACAGACAATGACTTGAAATGTTGTTATTTATACAGGCAGTTAAACATTTTTGTTTCTGAAATTCAATTACATCAATTTTTCTAATGACCACAATTTTATATCTAAGATTTAAAAATGTATTGACTCCGCACTTAACATATGTGTAGTTTCAATAAATGTCATATTCTCATTGAATGAAACACTAACAATGAAACTAGTGACAAATGTCCTAATTGAAGCTCAAGTAAAACCTTTGGATATTTGTAACGGATATGTTTAAGTGTGTATATGTTTTTATATGGGTCAATGGTCTAAATATCTCAATAAAGACACGGGTCCAATTCCGACAATGGTACTTCGGGCTTAGTTATACTTAAATTTATACTTAAAAGTGTATTTCATCATTTATGTTTCCCTAATAAAAATGTCGAAATATTTCATTTCTTAACACGTATTGTTAGGCAGCAAGTTAACCGTTTATGTCAAATTAGTCATTCACTTAAATACATTTCACCATCCATATTTTACAAAATATCAGGGAAACACAAATGATAACATATGCTTTCTTAGTATTTTAAGTATAACTTAGCCCCAGGTACCGTTGGTGAAATTTCTGAATAATTCAATGATGTCAACATGTTGAATAAGTTTAACTCTTTCAGCGCCAAAGGCAATATTGAGCTTTTTGCAAACAATGCAGATTCAGGTGAGTCAGCTCGTAACGAGCTGTCTCACCTGAAATCTGCATTGTTTGGCTGTGAGTTATAAAAGATATTCCAAAAATCCTATAACATGAAAATAGAGTCGTCCGAGTTTGAACATGGAAGAGTCTACTTTAAACAATTCGGCGCTGAAAGGGTCAAGCAATATCCGTGACCATGTGTGCCCAAAAAGTGTAATGGCTATTAAGTATGACTAAGCGCTAAGTAAGGTTGGTGTACGTGAGGTATGGAATGTTACATCAAGATGCTACATATTAGTATCGGGTTATTTGATTGGTACGGAACGATTCATGCGTACATCTGCACTGTTCGCCAACTTGTCATTGATTGTTTATTGATTGGGGTTTAACGCCGTTTTTAACAATTTCTCTGTTATATCACGGCGGCCAGTTCCCCTACTCATACATTTCCTGGTTTTCTCACACCAGTACTCCACACTGCAATCTTCCCAAGCAACTGGCTGCTTTTCCACATAGACTTAGCCCATTGGTGGAAGACGAATGACGCATGTCGCATTGACTTTTGTCAATCCTCGGAAAGAAAGTTGCCCGACCCGGGATTCTAACTCACAACCCCTGGATTGACAGCTAGCGTCGCTACCGACTGAGTCATCGAAGCACTCCAGAAACCTTCTACAAACTCTTTTAATTAGGCTTGGATATAATGGATGCATAGGTAGATGTTTAACTGTGGTTAAGACACTGGACGTTCAATAAAGAGGTCCACATGATGTTTAGGTGAAAGCGTCCAACTTTGGAGCGAACGACCGGGGTTCGATCCGTGGTCGCGTGATAGCTAATACTTTATTTATAGAAGTCAAATTTTAAAGGTCATATTTCATTTGGGCAGATTTACGCGAAAACTGACCTTCAGGCGTTTTGGAGTAGGATATATCCAGATCTGCATTTATATGCACTCAGTCTGAAGAAGATGTTCCCTGTTCTCCATCTAATCATACACACATATTTGTAGATTCCAGAGAACGGTTATAACTAATACTATATACAAATATGTAATTGGATTATACATGTATGTACAAGGCAATACAATATATGAGCGGTTCCTCGAGAAAACCAACATTATATAACTGTGTAATGTATCGACCGAGATCAGCCTGCGCAATTCGCGCAGTCTAATCAAGGCCGACACATTCCGCCTCAGGGGGATAGAGATATAGTGTAATGATACCTGAAACAGTAAATCCACAGGAGGCGAAACGTGTCTGTCCGGGTTCACCAGCGCGGCATGCTTAGGCTGATCCGGGTAAATACTTTACGCAGAGTCGATATTGTTGGTTTTCTCGTGATACGGCTCGTATGTCAGTGCATAAAACTAAAAATATGTTTATATCAAAGAAAAAATGCAAAACTACATAAGAATGTACAAATATCTAATAACGTAGGAGTTTATTGGAAAACAGAATTATTTTCGAATTATCATATGAATGTCAATGATTTTGATCACTGGGTTTTACATGGCCTGGTTCATTCATCGTATAACCATACTTTAATTGTTGTGTTCTACAGAAGAAATCAAGCAGTCCTGCCATTCACCATGAGACGTCACTCCACAACCATCTCTGAAGGTTTAAACCTGACCCAGCTTAACACAGATGTTCGAGTCCCAAAAAGAACTCGAAGGATCAGCTTGGCAGGTATGTATTACTTGGCGGTATTAATCATTGCGATTATAATTTCGTATCTTAATGTATGTATATTTGTATCGGATTTAAACCGTGTATCAGATATCTATGGAAGCCCTGAAGGGACTTCTTACTTCAATACTTCTGACTTCCATACTTCTAACTTCAACATTTCTAACTTCATCACTTTCAACTTCCAACTTCCTTACTTCTAACTTCCAAACTTTTAACTTCCTTACTTCTAACATAATATGGAAACCCTGGAGGGACTTCTTACTTCAATACTTCTGACTTCTGACTATCATACTTCTAACTTCAACATTTCTAACTTCATCACTTTTAACTTCATCATTTTTAACTTCCAACTTCTTTACTTCTAACTTCCATACTTCTAACTTCTTTACTTCCAACTTCATTACATTTAACTTCTAAGGTCCAAATCGTATTGTTTTCATGGGTGGAATAATTCCACTATCGACAATATTTTTAGTTTACAAGCGCTTATACAAAAGTACATACGTCAACGTGGTAGATTTTATGTTTTCTATATTGACTTCCCAAAAGCATTTGATAGTTGCCCACATAAAAAGCTCATACATTGCTTATCAAGAAATGGTGTAAACGGAAAACTCTTGTAAATATTTCAGTCTATGTGTGGATTATTGAAATCATGTATTAAAGTAAATGGTGGATTAACATACTTTTTCCACTGAAAGATCGGAACCAAACAAGAATGCTCATCGTCTCCAATAATTTGTCCCACTGTTTATCAATGTTTTGATTGGATAATTCTACCCACGTACTTCTTTGAATGAAAACAATACGATTTGGACCTTGAAAGTTAAATGTAATGAAGTTAGAAGTAAGGAAGTTAGAAGTATGGAAGTTAGAAGTTAGGAAGTTGGAAGTTAAAAGTGATGAAGTTAAACATGTTGAAGTATGGAAGTCAGAAGTCAGAAGTCCCTCCAGGGCTTCCATATTATGTTAGAAGTAAGGAAGCTAGAAGTATGGAAGTTAGAAGAAAGGAAGTTGGAAGTTAAAAGTGATGAAGTTAGAAATGTTGAAGTTAGAAGTATGGAAGTCAGAAGTGGGAAGTATTGAAGTAAAAAGTCCCTCCAGGGCTTCCATAGATTTCTTACCATGTTTCTTAACATAAATCACATATATACAAAAACACAACTCGCCAATCTTATCAAAATACAGTCGAACCTGTGCTTAAGATCACATTGGAATAGCAATTCCCTGTCTATAGGGACCATACTTTTAGTTTCCTAAATACTCACGTTCTGCGTAAATAAGCCTGTGCAATTAAAGACCACATGTGAAGAAAAAAAACACATTGTTCACATCCCTCGGGTGGTCTGAAAACATAGGTTTGACTACATTTAATTGTAAATTGTATGTGAGCCCAGTCTCCGGGCAACACCACGAATTGGCTTGTGTGATCTTTGTAGCTTCAGATCAGCATGTTCATCCGCAGTCGGATCAAAATGTACACTGTTTGCATAATTAAATAAACAAGCGCTTCGTAAGTGTTAGAAGCTTCTGTCAACTTCTGTAGATTATGATAAGACAGAGCAAATGTACAGACTGATATGAACATACAGTGTTCAGAAAAGCCAACATCAGGGGCGTAGCTCCCTTTAGGCACTGTAGGCACGTGCCTACACATTTTTTCTCAAAATGCCCTAAAATGCAGCTGCGGCGATAGACATCTGCTAAATGTATCGACCAGATCAGCCTGCGCTGTCCGCGCAGACTGATCCGGACGACACATTCCGTCTTAGGGGCATAGATGTATAGAGTAGTGATTCCTGAAACAGAAAATCCATAGGAGGCGAAAAATGTCTATCCGGGTAGGCCTGTGTGGCATGCTTAGGCTGATCCGGGTCGATACTTTACGCAGAGTCCACAATGTTGATTGTCTCACGAGACGGCCTACACATTGATTATTGCAAAGCTACGCCCCTGAACATGTACATTTTCCTCATGGACTCGCGCATATGTATTTGCTCAGAGGTCGGCATCAGGTGAATATTGTTGAGTGATACGCGTTTAAATATATAATTATCAGCTAGTAAGTAAAATTCAGTTGACTCGAAATGGACCAAAAAAGAACCTTCGAGTTATCGACGAGTTGTCAGTTCTATAGTATGTTTGCTAGCACTCAGAACTGCTGCTTCGCTGCATTCAAAAGACAGATCTATTCAGGGAAATGGTTCTAGTTAAATGGTATATTCGACGTATCAAATTTTCGAGTTAGTATATCACGAGTCACTTGTTCCTACTCTAACATACCGACTGGAGTTTACAGTTAAGTATAGTATGGATTTGATGACCAGGATCGCTCATGTTCGCCGTTAAAATTGCAATCTAGAATATACATGAATAAGTGTTATGAACATAGTGTGGAACAAAGAGATATAGGAGACGAGGGAAGCTTCGGCCACTTTTATCAAATGTCACTCATTTTAATCGCGTTACGAGTAGTGTTTGTGATTTTTCCAAACAAATGGTTAGAGTACTAGTTAGCTATGCAGAAAACTGAAATAAAGTTTTATTGATTTAAGTTCGATGCTTGTTTTGAAAGCGATGTGAATAACTTACATTTATACCAATGGTTATGACAATGTTCCAACTACAAGTTTCAAATATAAGACAAAAATATCTAAATTGTCTATATTTTGCCTACCTTTCAAAATTGTCTGCAGCAGATTTGCTGTATGTTGGAAAGAATATCGATGCATAAACGGGACAACAGTGGGGCTATAGTTTGTTTCATAAGCATCATCTAGGTACAGCAATTGATCAGCGCTATCCGTGATGTAGTATAGTTAGGTCATAACATCCATTCTCGGGAGTTGGTGGTCTGGGTTCGATCCCTCATCGAGTAACACTGAATACTATACAAATGGCTGTAACCGTCCCCCCTCCCCACCCCCACCCCTCCTCGCGGTGCTCTGTTTTGAGGAGATAGCAATACAATTGACGCAGCGTTGTCGGGATAAATAATACCGAAAGTACTGTTAAATTACATAGAAAACGTCGTGACATAACTCAAATTATATATAGAACGCGGGATAAAACACGTTTAAAAAAACAAACACAACCATAAATATGAATCAAGTGCAATCAACAGCCGCTTACGCAAGTCAGTCGATCTGTCTACCTGCACATTACAAGTAGATGGTAAATACAATAAAAATCCTAACTCCAAGATTGAGGTCGTAAACGTAACATGTTAAAATAAATAGGATAAGCTCAGTACAGCATTGTCATCGCACGAAGGGCTATGAAGGAGAGGAAGAAGATGAAATCATTAAGTATTGTGCATACGTTTTCAAATACAAAGCAACATTACAATAACATTCTCCACAACCGGCCCAACAAGTCACCAGAAAATAAATCCTGACACAATGAATATATACATAATAATATAATCACATATATATTTGAATGGTGGAATATGACGATTGACTTTATTAAGGAATTCCGGCATTTTAAACAAGCCTTTGCAATATGTGTGTGTGCCTTTTTAAAAATATTTTTAATACATCTGACTGAGGCATTTCCCTTAACCCTTTCCCACTTGCAGACACATTCTGACGCATTTGGAGCAGACGACTTTGGAAAACATTGTGGCAAAAGGAGAAATTGCTCAAAACGAGCAATTTCTCCTTTTGCCACAATATTTTCCTCTTTTATTCATTAGTTATCAATTCAATTAAAGAGATTTTCCATTTTTTGTCTAAATATGTTCGAAGTTGTCTGCTGCAGATTGGTTGTATGTGGGAAAGGGTTAAGGAATGATCGTGTATGCACACATTGGGCTTCAAATATATTTCATGATCAGAGCTTTGTCTCTTCTAAGTGTAGAGCTGCAGAATAGAGTTCAGTGCTGGGTCGGGTTCAATAATGGTAAGAGTGGCTTCTGCTTTTGACGGTCGTCTATTTTAATGTAGCATGTAGACTGATCTGTGTAAGGATACTCATTTTGGTACATACATGTAGTTCTCGTGATTTACTCGTAAAACTCAACACGTTTGAAAGCGGCCTCTTGTAATGCCACAAGACCGACCTCGTCCATCGTGACTCAGTTGATTTAATTGTCCACCGAGTTTAACAGTAAGGAGAGTTGTTCCTGAAAATGACACGGACCTCTTATCTCGAAAGAAATAACGTGAAATAAACACAGTGAAATGGGGGGTAATATTGGCATTTTGATTGATTGACTGCGGGTTATGGCAGTTTCAACAATTGTTCAGTCATATCACGGCGGGCAGTTCACGTACAGTTAGTTGTGTTGGCTTTCTCACACCAGTTCTGAACACGACAGTCTTTCAAGCAACTGTCAGCTTTTCTTCATAGACTGTTAGCCCGTTAGTGGAACACGAATGACGCCTGTTGCATTTACTTTTGTCAACGAGAACATGTCAGTCGAGTTTGGGTTGACAGACCATAAGTTTGATACCGCCCTAAGGTAGCCGTTGATTTCGCGGTATTTGCTTCTATTTCACAATTTAAGTCAATTCTATCATTAACTCTCCACTTCCAACGAAGACAACCCTTTCCCAAATACACCAAATATATGTATGAAGACACCTCGGCAAAATATGGACAATCTCGTTAACATTATGAATTAATTAAGAATGAAATTATTGAATAGAATTGAGAATATTGCGGCAAAAGGTAAAATTTATTATATGAGAAATGTTCTCCTTTTGCAATAATGTTTTCAAAAGTCGGAAAGGGTTACGGGCCGAGCGTGACGTATGGTTAGTTATATCGAATATGGTAACACGGACCTCAAGTAAGTAATCATCCTTCGTGTATATATATAGCGGAATGCAACGACACACCTCTATCGTAGTTTTAATATATTCCGAAACAGGAACTCTTTTGTGTAACCTTTACCGTAAAGGGACCATACTTAATTGTCTGTGTGTTGAATTACATGAGTAAATCATTTAGTGTGCGTTAAGTATGATTTTCTGATATCAATAAATGGAATTTCTGATATCAAGAAATATAAATGATTTTCTGATATCAAGAAATCGAATTTTTGATATTAAAAAATCGAATTTTTGATATAAAAAAATACTGACGATTTTCTGATATCAAAAAATACATTTTCTGATATCAAATATTCATTTTCTGATATCAGGAATTCGAATTCTTGATATCAGAAAATCATCTGATAAGGAAAAATAGAGCATATTTCTTAATATTTTTTGATATCAGGAATTCGAATCAGAAAATAATGGATATTTTCTGATATCAAAAATTCGAATTTCTGATATCAAAAAATAAGGAATAAATAGTAAAACGGCGCCTCATAGTTAAGAGACTTTTAACCGAATTCCGATAGGGGTCGTATTTTAGATTTGCTGACCTTGCACGAGGTTCGCGAGCATAACTACATAGGTTACGTAACGGCATAAGCGGACTATGTGAATACATAGCAAGGCAAGTGTCATTTATATATTATATATATAAAAACAAATAAAAAATGACCGCGGAGATTTGGGACTGCACTCGTTAAAATATATGCATAATTCGGATCGTCACTACCGATAAACTCGTTCGTTTCCGTAGAGTTTAGAAATAAGAATACAATTCACTTAAAATGATTTGATTATTAAACCACATTTATTTAAAACCTTTTCATAATAAAAACTTTTAAAAATGCTTAACACTATATATGTACATATACAATTTACATGAAGAGAAAGTGGAAATAAGGTTAAGAAAGAATAAAACTTGGTATATGAGCAATAATAATCGAATTGCAATTAAAACGCCCACATACTGAAACCTTTGGAACCATTTAAGGCAAATGTCGGATACTAGTACACTATACGCTGTTAAAGCTATGAACTATTTTGTGTAGCAAATCCTGAAAAGTAGGGCACACGTAAACCGAGGGCTTGGTGTGAATCGGTTTAAAAATATAACTAATATTGGTATTTGTTTACCAAGGTTTATCACCCTGCCATAAAGTCTTCATAAGCGTTAAATCATATTTCTTGGTAAACAATGTAAATGTATGTGTCATTGCTCGTTCTGAGCAATGGCACCTAATTTGCATTGTTAACAAAGGGGTCAAAATAGCCCCTAAACCAGGGTTGTCAAAAAAGGTTTTTAGATACAACCGTTTCACACCAAGCCCGCGATACTTTCTACAGTTGGTTGGCGATGCAGATAATGCGCCTCTACCCACAGCCCAATTCAAGTAAATCTTCATTCAATGAATGTAAATGTTGACGACAGGTCAGAGCTTCAGATAAGCTGCGTTTTGCGTTCTAAAATTCTTATTTGACTTTTTAACCCTATGTTGTGGGTACTCAAAAGTATCATCC